>FXXK01000329.1:0-263662 GCA_900184695.1 Betula pendula
AAGAGAGAGATTAAACGATGAGTTGAAATTAGGGGTGTCTAAATGGCCTAATTAAAAGGGTCAGTTATTTCATGTCCGAATGCTGTGCACATGTGACTAACTTGTTGGTGCAAGCAGGCTTGCTGAAATTTAGTTATAACTGAATTGGTTAGGCAAGAGGTGTCAAGTATTTGGTAGCTTCTGAGGGCCGTTTAGGGAATTCAGTGCTATAGCACAAAGGTTGCATTTGCCTTCTAAGAAACTGGTTCTAGATGTCCCAACGCGTTGGAACAGCCACTTATATGATGTTGGCGAATGCCGTTCGGTTCAAAGAGGTGTTCCCTAGGTACCAACTATATGATAGTGGTTTTAAGTGGGTTGTAAATGCTGAACAGTGGAAGAAAGTGGAGAATGTGAATCAACTGCTGGCTATTTTCAATGAGGTGACAAACATAGTATCGGGAAGTGATACCCACTTCTAATCTGTTTCTACCAGAGGTTTGGAGGATGAAAGAGATCTTGGCCAGCAAATGCATGGATGGTAAAGAGTCTGAAGACTATATGAAGGCAATGGCGATGAAGATGGCTGAAAAATTTAAGAAGTATTGGAGTGAAAGCAACTTATTGATGGTCATCGCTGCCTGTTTTGGATCCAAGATACAAGTTGAAGTTTGTTAAAATTCTGTTTTCCACTAATCTATGAAGACCATGATTTGGAAATTGATAAGGTGGTAAAATGCGTTTATGAGTTGTATGAAGTCTATGTATTGGCTCATAATTCATCTGTCCAGCAACAATCTGTTGAACAAATTGCGCATCCTCAACTGCTTCTAGATCAGATGTTGTCCCAAAGTTCCAACTGGTCGATCAAGGTATCTTGAGCATGTTAGAAGTAGTGACATCATTCGGCCTCTCAAGACTAATTTGGATGTATATCTTGAAGAAGATGTATACATATGCGAAAAGGCTGACAATGGGGAAGACACTGATCCAGAGTTTGAGGCTTTAGCATGGTGGAAATTCAATGCCTTGAAGTACCGCATCTTGTCTAAAGAGCTCGGATATTCTAGCTGTTCCCATCAGTACGGTTGCTTCAGAGGCTGCCTTTAGTGCTGGTGGTAGAGTTATTGACCCACATAGAGCATCACTATCGGTCGATACTGTTCAAGTGCTCTTGTGTGGTTCAGATTGGGTGAGAAATGTCCATGGAATCCCTAAGATGAAATCTGGAATAGCGGTAAGTAGGCCTGTATAATTTATATAATTTCAATTTTAACTTCACTGTTTCTTTTTAAACTTTAAAGTTTATTAATTCTCGTGTTTGTTTTTTGTAGAAGATGATTGAAGTTGACTTACATCCCCACCAGCACCTGCACCATGATTCAGGCATTTCTATTTTGTGAACTTGTGATCCTTTGTAATTTTAAATGTGTTAATAACTTATTATATTTTGTTGGAAATATATTTTGGACAAGTAAGACATGTAAATGATTTAACTAATGCATGGAGGTGAGGTGATATATCTTGTTTCCTATTGTAGTTTTTAACTAAATTTGTGTTCTTGTAACCTCCCTTGACAAGTTTATCAAGGTCAAAAAACTTTGAGTAAATAATTGCAAGGGAGCAAAATTATCTAACCTAATCTTTTTTCCTTTGTTTGTGTATGCAGCACATACTCCTAGCCCTGGAATAAAGAAAGGACCTTCATATGAATCTTGCACTTGCTAGATGGGTATTTTTAACTTTTAAGTATTCTTTTAGGCTCTAGCTAGCAAAAATTTTTGTTCAAATTATGGATTAATGGGCCTGTTGTTACTGCTTTCAATTGCATGACTTGTGAATCCTACTTGTTCATTTTGATATGAAACTGCCGTTTTTTGGTTGACCTTGGCTGTCCTTGTTGGTAAAAATTATCTTTTCTTTTAATTTGAGAGGTTTCAGTTCATTCTCTGCTTTTGAACATTTTAGTACCTTATCTCCTTGGTGTTTCTTGCTTATCTGCTGTTGGATGAGTATTTTTAAGAATTGTCTTAGGCTCTTAGCACCATTCTCTCTCAGTTGAAATTCTGGCTTATTATAGCCTACCAGCCTGCTGCAACTGCTTCCATGAATGTTTGTGATTTTGTGAATGAATATCAGTGTGTTATTTTCAGCATTGTGAATTTTGTGCAATTTGAAACCTGCTGGGCTCTGCTAGTACTGCTTCCATTGCATGTTTGATGTTTGTGATTTTGTGAATGAAGATCAGTGAGAGTCTGTGAGACTGACAGTGTGGGTGTGAATTTTGTGCATTTTGAGACTTGCTAGCTGCTGCTACTGCTTCCAGTGCATGTTTGTGATTCTGTGAATGAAGATCAGTGTGTGAATTGTGCAATTTGAGACCTCCTAGGCTGCTACTGATTCTGTAATTTATGATCAGTTTGTGTGTGTCCGTGTGACCCTGTGCTTCTGAGTACTGATTAATGCTTATTAGCAGGCTGCTGCTATTGCTTCCATTACCCAACCCAACTGCTGGTTTTTTGTGCTTCTACGCAGTCTCTAAAGTTGGGGACCAATTTAGATTTTGGACCCTTAAATTCATAATGCTCCACTGCCACGCCAGGCAGCAGGCACCAGGCAGCATGCAGAACAGTTTTACAACTTGCATTGGTTTCAAATTTTCAATACTTGTAGTTGTACAAATCTTAAGTGATAAAGCTCCCTTGACATGTTTATCAAGGTTTGAAAAACTTTGAATAAACAATGCAAGGAGTAAAAATATCTAACAATTTTTTTTTTGTGTTAAATGCATGCAGGGTGGCAAGTGGCAACCTTGATGATGGCTGGATTACATTAACTGATAATGTTGTAATTTGTGTGTATTAGCAATGTAAATTTGAACTCTTTAAGACTTGTTTAAGTATTGTTGATCTCTCTTTAAGTCTTTGTATATGTATTATGTAGTATTAATTTCCCAAATTTGTAAATCAAGTGTAGTTTATAATTGAATTTGCTTGTAATTTGTAAATGCTCAAAACTCATTAATTTCTTTAGACTTTAGTCAATTTCATTCGTATTTTTCTGTTTCATACACTTTGTTTAGTTCTTTTTGGTGTTCAGTTTTTTAGAAATTTTTCAAACGAGCCTTAAATGAGCCTAGTAGCCCATTTAAGGCTCGAAGAGCCTTCTTACCGAGCTTAGGCTCGGGTTCGAGCTCGATTAAGTCTTCAATAAATTTTATGCTCGAGTTCGAGCTCGAGCCGATCCGAGCCGCTCGAGTACCCGGCTCGATTTTAGGCGAGCTCGAGCTTAAGCGAGCTCGAGCTTGAGCTGAGATATTTTTCACCGAGCCGAGTTTGAGCTGGGGTTTTTAAGCCCGGCTCGAACTCGAGCTCGGCTCGTTTATAGGATCTGTTTGACGAGCCGATCCGGGAATGCCAAAGCTCGGCCCGGCTCGGCTCGTTTACAGGCTTACCCCTAACAGTACAAACTAGTAGCATTTATCGCCATGAACGAGACCTCCCCGTTCGAGTCCTTGTAAGCCTTTGTATCTGTTGAAATATGTGCAGAAATATAAAATATGAAAATAATAGCAAAAGTAAGAGTGAGAATGAGACAAAGAGTTACGGGTAGTTCGGTATTAGACACCTACATCAACCACTCGGAAAGACCTTTAGGGCTACATTGTGCTTATTCACTTTTTTCATTGTCTACAATACAAAATGTCTCTATTTATAGGGTATAGAGTAAATATAAGTGTGGTAATCAAATCTCCTAAATTTAATTACAATCAATCATAAATAGAGAATATTTCAATATCAATCAAATATAGAATATACAGAAAATATATTATATTTTTTGTATATTCTAACATCCCCCTTCAAACTCAAAGTGGAAGATCATGTAAGCTTGAGTTTGAAAACAAAAACAGAATATAAATGCAGCCAAAGTCGGTAGTTGGATCAAAGCAGTGTCGACAAGAAAGGTTGAAAGTAACGGCTAGATAATAGAGACAATCCGTTAAAAGAATCATATGAGAGGCCAAGCCATAACTTACAAGAATGGAAGGAGTAACAGAAACTAGTCATCAAATCCCGTGAGGGGCCAAACCATATTGTGTCACGGCCGAAAAACGGAGACAATCCGTTAAAAGAATCCTATGAGGGGCCAAGCCGCAACTAACAATGATGGAATGAATAACAGAAACTAGCCGTCAAATCTCATGAGGTGCCAAACCACATTGTGCCAAGATTCGCCAATAAATTGCGCCGCATATCACAACAAAATAGGGCCAAATATGAACCCTAAAATCCAAAAGAGCCGAATACATGCCAAATTCCAAAAGGGATGTGGCAAAACTGGGTTGAAAATACACTGAAAACCGAATAAAATTGCAATGGAACCTAGTTAAATTGGATCATGTCATAGTGGAACCGGATTAAACCAAATCATGTTGCAGTGGAACCAAGTTGAACCGGCTCATATCACTATGGAACCAGAGTAGAATACCAAAAGCACCAAGAAAATGTCAGAAGACGTTTGTTGAAGGCCACAGAAATGGCCAAAGACATTGTTCCTCTTTTTTTTTTTGAGCTTGAAAACAGGCTGAACTTGCTGGACCGGGTCAAAAAGTGCCACAAATCCATTGAACCAGTTTGGAAATGCTGAAAAGGGAGTGAAATGGACCTAAGAAATGCTGAAACAGGGTGAAATTGCACTGAACCGGTAGGAACCAGGCTTCTTGGATCAGGAAAATCGGGTTTGTGATGCGCGAGCATGAGGCATGTGAAGAGCGTGCTAGAGATGCGCTGAGAGAAACAGGGAGAGCGTGGATTGAACTGGGGGCGCGTGGATTGGCGAACAAAGACTCTTGGTGGCACATGGAAAGGTATTTTTGGCTGATTTCGGCTGATTTGGAAGGGTCAGTGACAGAGTGGTACAAAAACCGAGGCAAATTGCTGAGTGTAGAGGTGCGTGGCTGAGCGGACAAAATATTCTAGCAGCACGTGATGGTGCTGATGGCAGCGAAACTTGTACAAATCGACAGATTTGGGCCTTAACAACTTGATTTTGGGATTTATTTTTTAGAAAGTGTTGCAGTGAAGGTGGGAAAGTCACTAGCAACATAGGCGAAGAGCGTGAGAACATCCAGAATGGTGAGATCATGAGAGGGAACGCTAGGAAACATCAAAGACATTTATTGGGTGCCATAAGAAAATGTCTTTGATGCCATGTTGAAATATGCGCGGAAATATAAAATATAAGAATAATAGCGAAAGTAAGAGAAAGAAAAAGACACAAAGAGTTCTAGGTAGTTCGGTGTTAGACACGTACATCTACCACTCGAAAAGGCCAGTAAGGCTACATTGTTCTTGTTCTTACACCAATTTCTAGTTTTTTGGGTTGCCTACCATTTTTTATGTTATCAACTGTTATAATTTATCGTTTCCCATCTCCATATTGAATTAGACAAAAAAAAAAAAAAAAAAAAAAGAGCTTGGCATTTATGAATGAGCGCAAAGAGAGCACGAAGAAGAAGACAACGATGATGACAAGCTCTTAGGCGGAGGGGACGTGTACTCTCTGGCTTGGGCATGAGATATCTTAGTTGCTCCAGTTGATTTCCTTGCCTCCAAGGCTTTGTTATACAAAGCGGGCAAGCAATACGAAGTGAAGCTCATAGGGTGATTCAAGAACAACGAACCAACTTGATAGATAAGTAAACAAACTATATTTTCTTTCACAGTGAGACTCTATGTTTGGAAAGACTACTTTAGAAGAGAGAAGCATTTCTTGCCCCTTTATAATCGAGTCTCATAGGGTGATTCAAGAACAACCAAGGGACTATTAATATGCAAGCACATCACTCAGGTTGTTCCATACTTTGCTATGTTCTTGAGATTTAGCATGGTTGTTTTGGATTGATGGGAAATTCATTGTTTGTTGCTTAGGTCGCGTTCATTGCAGAGGATGAGATAGTAGTGTCTCTAAATTCGGTTTTATGCCAGCCGTACGGATCCTTGGCAGTAGAATTATTGTTAATATTAATGCAGAAGACATGTAGACAACCACCTTGTAGTCATTAACACGTTTGATTGCTTGTGGATATTGTGTCTCTGTTTTTGGTTTCTTTGGCATTTTATCGAAAATGTGATAATTATTCTTCAGGCAGCCGTTTTCTCAATCGCCATTAAAAGGAAAGAAAAAAAATGGATACGGCTTGGCATGCTGTAGCCTTTTAATGGCTGGATTTGATTTCATTTTTAAAAAAATTAAATCCAGCCTTTGATTGTCTACAACTTGGGAGCTGCAACAGCACCCAAGTCAAATCCAAAAAAAAAATCCCCTTTCAAGCGTCTTTACCGCAGGATTTTAGCTCCTCAATTAACGCGTCAGCATCCTTATACGAAGATCCACCTTCTTCAACAGCTCTCTTGGCCTTCTCTGCAAGCTCTCTAGCTCTCCTCCTCATCCCGCCGGCCTCAGCACCATCACCACCCATCAACCTTTTCACTGCCACCTCCACCTTCTCCCTCCCCACAAACGCCTTCTTTTCAACATTAACCGACATCCACTCCACGGTCCCAACTTGAACCCCAATTCCCAACACATCAGTCACCAGTTTCTCATTGAAGAACTGCTCCGCAGTGATAGGCCATGTGATCATCGGCACGCCGGAACTCACACCCTCCAACGTGGAATTCCACCCACAGTGAGTCATGAACCCTCCCACTGCAGCATGTTCTAGAATCAACAACTGCGGCGCCCACCCTCTTATTATCAATCCCCTCTTTGATTCCTTAATCCTCTCTTCAAATCCGTCGGGAAGCCAATTTTCTTCCTCTTCGCGCGTTCCCTCCGATTTGGTGAAGATCTTTCCGACCACCCAAATGAATGGATGGTCGGAAGCCTCGAGACCGTGAGCAATCTCAAGGAGCTGTTGGGGTGACAAGCGAGCCAAGCTCCCGAAACTGATATAAAGAACAGAGTCGGGTTGTTTATCATCCAACCATTTCAAGCAACTCTGCTCATCAATGGAGGCTTGTTTGCCTCTCTCAGCCTTATCTGCAACATTTCTGTTGCATAGAGACACTGGTCCTATAACCCAAGTCTTCTTTCCCATCTCCTTCCTGAAATACTCAACGTAAGCTGGCTCCAACTCGTAGAAGCTATTAATCAGAGACCCAAAGCTCGTCTCCTCTACTTTACGCAGCTTATTCATATTCCCAGATTTATCTGTAAGAAAAGGCGGAAGCTGAGACCTCGTCAACTCGATCCGATCAGGAAGACCCGGCACCACAAAAGGCTCGTAGTCCGAACCCACCTTCTCGTGCGGCATATGCCGTCTTAAATTCTCCATGGCACAGCGAGAGAAGATCCCACCTCCAGTGAAGAAAATCCGTCTAATTCGGAGCCCGTCGATGAGCTCAGTCGCCCAGCGGTGAAACAAGTCGACGACGATGCAGTCGGGCCGGCGGTCAAGTAGGAGGAGCCTGAGAGGCTCTTGGAGGACTGAGGTGTCGGTGAAAGGGGTGGCGGACATGTCTGTGTCTGGCGAGACAGCGTCTTCCGGTAATCGGAGGGCGTGGACAGAAATTTGGCGACCAATTTGTTGGTCACGGAGAATGGAGTTTTGGAACAGGGGGGCGCTAGTGGGTGTGGCTATGATGGTGGATTTGGCTCCGTGGGATGCAAACACTCTGGCTGTGTCTATCATTGGGATCTGGTGGCCTCCGCCCACGAAGGGGAAGAAGAACATTTCGACTGCTCTCGGAGCTTCTTCAGAGTCCATGACGCCGAGAGAGAGAGAGAGAGAAATAGAGGCAATTTCAACTGAACTGTAGGTAGTACCTAAAAATTAAGTACTTTTTTCAATTTCATAGGTCTGGAATATATAGAAGCATAGGTTTAGAACGGTGCTAACGTCATCGGTGACATGTTTAATTTGGATTTTTATGTCACTTTACTATAAATCATTATCTTTTTCTTTTTTTCTTTTTTTTTTTTAATTGAGAGGAGAAAAAATGTTACAATCTTTTTTATTTCTGATCCGAATGGAAGAAAAGATAAGCAATTCTATGAAAATGTTTTTAAAAATAAGATTGATAATGGCCTATTAAGCTAAAGCATATGCTCTAAAATTAGTACATTAAAATACTTTCAAAGCAGAACAACTTTGAAAAGAATTAAATTCCTAATAAAAATCCAAAATACAACTAGCAAAAGATGAAGAGAAAAAAATAGCAGAATTGTTAATAGCAAACACTACCAAAAGAAAATCTCCTTGAAGGTGGAAACAGCCCCTACTGATGGAAGAAGCCAGCCGGACTGTCAAGAGAGCTGCCAAGGCTTCCCCTTAAAGCACATCCTGAGAGGGAAGCTTCAACGTTGCTGCCAAGATGATTGTGGTATGATTGTACCACAATCATCACTGATAACTCCAGCCGCAACAGCAAGAGACCCTCTGATAGCCACATCGAAATTGCCTTTTAAGAGAACCAGCCGTAGGAGGACTCCACAGAGAAGGCAAAGCCAAAGCTTTCCAAGCTGAAACATGAAGATTCAAAGTAAAAGAGAGCTGATTAATAATGGAATTGATCACTGGTTGCACAGCTTCATGTATCAACTTATTGCTAGCCATCCAAATACTATCCATGGTAAGAATAGCAAACAATTGAATCTTCTAATATCTGAATGTGGAATAGTAATTGTCAGATAATGGTGGCATTTTTTCGTGTTCGTCGGTTGAGTTTGAATATTTTTATATCAGAGCAAGATTCAACTCACAAATCATTTTTTAACACACAGCGCTGTCCCTAGCATTGCATGTCAATATGGCCGTCCCCGCCGTTGAAGCCTTGTTCCAATACCAGGTTGTGAGAGCTTATCATTTTGCTGGAAAGCTAGGAACACCCATGGCTTTGGAGGGGATTTTCATCGCTTACTTGTATTCCATTTTCATTGTTCTTTATACGGTTGTGATTTGCATCTTCTTCAAAAGCTGTAAGACAGGATGCTGCATAGAGCAGGAAGGTAGGTACTCTTGCCGGATTGAATTTGCAGAAGACAGCGATGGCTACGTTCGTTTAAGGACTGCAGAAGAACTTGGCATAAATTACATTGTGAAAACAAACAGGATAGTTGGCTTCGTTTCATGAATTTCACAGAATCGATTTTGCTGTTGCTTGAGGGGAAATCAAATCAGGCAAAGTATAGGACATAAAAGACCCACATTGCGGGTGCGGGGGTGACCTCAACAAGGTGCAAATAGCAAGATGGAGTTTCTTTTTCTTATTTTCTCAAATTTCAGTTCTCTGTTTTGATTTCTTTCGTCGTCCCATTTTACCATGTACGTTGTCAACCTTTACAGTGTGAATGATACATAAATAAATTATTCTGCAATTTTTGACAATTTTTTATAGTCCTCGTTTAAAATTATCATTGAATGAAAATCTAATAGTCAACTATTATAAATTTAATGGTAATTTTAAAAATAACATCACTTTTGAAATGACTCAATGAGGATTTGAGTCCTCTCTCTAGTATTACTTTATAATACTATATACGTTAACTATAATCCGAATTTAACGTATCAGGCTACTCAACCTTAATCCAGTAATTTTATTTTGGATTTATATCGAATTTACGGGTTGTGTCAAAAATTGTCAACCTTTATATCGCATGTTGAGTCCAGATCTTGTCAAGGCATGAGTATAAGACTATATAGGTCAACCATATCTGACTCATTTAATTAAACGGATAAGACCTCTCAACTCAACATGCTAATTTTGTGTTAAATTTATATCTAGTTCACAAACCGTTCGGGATCATATGTATTCACAGTAAGAGATTTTTGACAATTGAAAAAATGCGAACAATGGAATGAATTGTCCTTTAATAGGACATGTGGGAAAATATCTAAATTCACTACAAAAAATAAATGTAAAATGTTGTGAGGATCTATTGAATTATTCACAGCATAATAGCAAGTTAATTGAAAAAATAATCATCACAAGAAATAGAGAATAATCGATTGCTGCTCAAAACCTCAATAGATAGTGTTTGATGGTTAGCATTCTAAGCATGTGCATTTAGAGATCATGATGAAAGCTTTGGCTCAAAAAATCAATGTAACTTCATTCAATTAATAAAGCTTTTAACAATTTATAATGATAAAGTTGGTGGACTTATATTGGAAAATGCTTCACGAAAAGCCAAATACACATCACCAAAAATTCTAAAAGAAATTTTACATATTCTTGCAAGTAAAGCACGAGGTGTGATATGCGAAGAAAATGGGGATGCCAAATTTTCAATTCTCATTGATGAAGCTCGGGATGAGTAAAAAACAAAGCAAATGACTATTATTTTAAGGATTGTTAATAAAGATGATTTTATTAAGGAGAGATTCTTTCATATTGTCTATGTCAAAGATACACTACATTAACTTCTTTAGAAAAAAAAAAAAAGATATGTGATGTCATTTTTTGTTAGAACCTCTAAATTGAGAATATTCAAGGTTAATATGATGAAGGTAGTAATAAACGTGATGAATGAAATAGGTTACAAGCTTTGTTTTCTAGAGAATGTCCCTATGCATATCATGTCCATTGCTTTGCTCATAAGCTGCCATTAGCTTTAGTTACAACATCTACAAAAGCAAAATCATTTTATAAGTTATTTATCCATTTGAATTTTATTATCAATATTGTTATTGATTCTTCAAAACGTAATGATGAATTGCAATATGCTTAAGTTGCTGACATTGAAAGTACGATTGCTTCTATTGAAATTGAAACAGGAAAGGGAACAAATCAAATTGATACTTTGCAACAAGTTGGAGATACTCAATGTTCTTATTTTCAATCTGTTTGTAACTTGATAAGAATGTTTGGTGTAACTTGCTTGGTTCTTTAACACTATCTCAAAGGAATAAGTCAATTATTCTCAACATTGTAATGTAGAAGCGGCTTACATAGTATTGACATCATTTGAATTTGTTTTGATCTTGCATTTAATAAAACAGGTTATGAGGTTCACTAATTCTCTTTACTAAGCTTTGCGACTAAATTCTCAAGACATTTGAAATGTCACAAGTGCAGTTTTAATTACAAAATTACTTATTCAAAAGTTGATAAATGAAAAGTGAGAGCATCTACTTGATACTATAAAATTATTTTATTGATGTTCTCGATTTGAATGGAGCATCTATTTGTTGCCAAGAAAAAAAAATCTTCGATAACAATAGAGTATCATTTTAGAATTTATGTATTTACATTTACAATAGACTTTCAATTGTAAGAATTGAATAGTAGATTTAGTGAGTATGCCTTCTTATTTTTAGCATCGCTTTATATCCTAAAAATGTGTACAAATTATTTAAAATTGATTATATATGCAACTTAAATTAGAAGTTTTATCCTCCAAATTTTACTAGCAAGAAAAAAAAATTATTTGATATTTCAATTGCTACATTATGTCTATGTGTTGGTTTCTTCGGCATTTCATCTAAAATGTAATGAGCATATTGCATAATTAATCTTAGGCAGCAGTTTTCTTAATCTCCATTAAAAGGAAAAAAAAAAAAAAAAATCCCCTTTCAAGTGTCTTTCCCGCAGGATTTTAGCTCCTCAATTAACGCGTCAGCATCCTTATACGAAGATCCACCTTCTTCAACAGCTCTCTTGGCCTTCTCTGCAAGCTCTCTAGCTCTCCTTCTCATCCCGCCGACCTCAGCACCATCACCACCCATCAACCTTTTCACTGCCACCTCCACCTTCTCCCTCCCCACAAACGCCTTCTTTTCAACATTAACCGACATCCACTCCACGGTCCCAACTTGAACCCCAATTCCCAACACATCAGTCACCAGTTTCTCATTGAAGAACTGCTCCGCAGTGATAGGCCATGTGATCATCGGCACGCCGGAACTCACACCCTCCAACGTGGAATTCCACCCACAGTGAGTCATGAACCCTCCCACTGCAGCATGTTCTAGAATCAACAACTGCGGCGCCCACCCTTTTATTATCAATCCCTTCTTTGATACCTTAATCCTCTCTTCAAATCCGTCGGGAAGCCAATTTTCTTCCTCTTCGCGTGTTCCCTCCGATTGGATGAAGATCTTTCCAACCACCCAAATGAATGGATGGTTGGAAGCCTCGAGAGCGTGAGCAATCTCGAGGAGCTGTTGGGGTGAAAAGCGAGCCAAGCTCCCGAAACTGATATAAAGAACAGAGTCGGGTTGTTTATCATCCAACCATTTCAAGCAACTCTGCTCATCAATGGAGGCTTGTTTGCCTCTCTCAGCCTTATCTGCAACATTTCTGTTGCATAGAGACACTGGTCCTATAACCCAAACCTTCTTTCCCATCTCCTTCCTCAAATATTCATCGTAAGCTGGCTCCAACTCGTAGAAGCTATTAATCAGAGACCCAAAGCTCGTCTCCTCTACTTTACGCAGCTTATCAATATTCCCAGATTTATCTGTAACAAAAGGCGGAAGCTGAGACCTCGTCAACCCGATCCGATCAGGAAGACCCGGCAGCAAAAAAGGCTCGTAGTCCGAACCCACCTTCTCGTGTGGCGTATACCGTCTTAAATCCTCTGTGACACAGCGAGAGAAGATCCCACTTCCAGTGAAGAAAATTCTTTTAATTCGGAACCTGTCGATAAGCTCAGCCGCCCAGCGGTGAAACGCGTCGACGACGATGCAGTCGGGCCGGCGGTCAAGTAGGAGGAGCCTGAGAGGCTCTCGGAGGACTGAGGTGTCGGTGAAAACAGTGGCGGACATGTCCGTGTCTGGCGAGACAGCATGTTCCGGTAATCGGAGGGCGTGGATAGAGATTTGGCGGCCGATTTGTTGGTCACGGAGAATGGAGTTTTGGAACAGTGGGGCGCTAGTGGGTGTGGCTATGATGATGGATTTGGCTCCGTGGGATGCGAATACTCTGGCTGTGTCTATCATTGGGATCTGGTGACCTCCGCCCACGAAGGGGAAGAAGAACATTTCGACCACTCTCGGAGCTTCTTCAGAGTCCATGACGCCGAGAGAGAGAGAGAGAGAGAAATAGAGGCAATTTCAACTGAACTGTAGGTAGTACCTAAAAATTAAATGAAGAATATATGTTTCAAATTCATAGGACTGGTATATATAGAAGCATATGTTTAGAACAGTGCTAACGTCATGAGTGACATAGTTAATTTGACTTTTTATGTCAACATCACTATAATTTTTTATTTTTTATAAAAAAATTCTACCAAATGCTTTACGTGTGAAATGGATTAATATGTACATTTTAAGAATGGTTGTAATGGGTGGTTGTTGGGGGACAAGGATCCCCTCCAGTTCCGGTTGTTGGGCGGCTAAAAGGAATAGTTTGACTGCAATGCAAAGAGCTTGTTGGTTGGCCCAAAGGGTAGTTTGATTACTTCAAACCGGTCATTAGATTGGCCAAACTATCTCTTTTAATTAGGGGTGATTGGGTCATCCCAAACTGATCATTAGGGTGGTCACACTACCTCCTTCGGCCAATAATCCATGTTGATATAAGAAGAGCCACCTTCTTCAATGGTTCTCTTTGCCTTCTCTCCAAACTCATTTCCACCCTCTTGACTTCGCCAGCACCCGCTAACCTATTCACAGCCATGGTCACCTTGTCCCTCTTCACAGTGGCTTTAGGCTTGGCATTCAACGACACCCACTCCTCGTTCTCTACTGGGATTCCAACCTTGAAAACATTAGCGATAAACTTTTCATTGTAGAACTGCTTGTAGCCTCCTCGGATGAAAGTTGCTAAGTGTTTTGATGTGACATAAAAATGAAAATTGTTTTTATATTTGTAAGCGTGTTTTGTGTTTAGATTGTTTATTAACCTTTTTGTTTTAAGGAAAAAAAATTACAGAAATCTGTATAGTTTCATAACAGTCTACTTTATAACAGAAGCACAAAAGTCAGATTAGGCTACACCAAGTCAACTCTGATCCTAGCCAATATTTCTCACTTCACTAAAAAGAATATTAACTGAAAATTACATATACAAGCTTGTTATAAACCAGCGTTTAACAAAAAGGTGTAAGGTTTAAGGGTAGTAATCAATCAATCACTTACCACTTAATGCTTTACTTGGCCAACAAAAATAACTAGGACAACAATTATAAAACCTTCCCTCAAACGATAGAGTGGCCCAACAAACAAACCTGGAATAAGAGACTGCACCACTGTGATGCCACGAGATTGACGCTTCAATGTGATTTGAAGGCTACAAATCTTTCATGATGTATGCTTTGTGATGTATGCTTTGTGTCAACATTTCATAGCGATCCCGAACTATGGCAAACTTTTAACTGGCACGTTTTATCTTAAGAGCAGCTCTAACAACATTTCCCCTAGTTAATAGTCCAACCTTCCACATTTAAGCAGAGACCAATCAGAAACAATCTACTCCTGCTAAGCACCAACAAAATGAAATTTCAAACAGAAAAACATGTAAATATTATCCTTACCAGCTTACCATCACCATCTACTACAGGCAGTCGACGGTATTTTGTTTCAAGCAACAACCTAGCATTAGAAGAATTGGTTTAGAGCATTTACAGTTCCAATTTCCCAAGCAAGAAAATAACTTCACGGCTTAAAATTATTCAAATTGCACATTTCTGCACGTTCTCATTTTTATTTGCGTAATGTCATCATATGACACAAGATTAGAGTCACAATTTGTAGATCATGTATGGATAGAAACAATAAAAGCACAACTTCTGTAAGAAACAATTAGTCCCTGCTACAGTTTGAAGAAGAAAAAAAAAAGAGAGCAAGTATGGTAGTGTGAATAGTCGCCTCCTCAAATACATGAGGTTTCAGAGACAACAAAGCAACAGACACAAAGAAGATATATTAAAACAAGTAAACGAAAAAAAAAATACCTAGCAGCATCTTCCAGATTGGTGGATTCACGAACAACAAGTGGAGCAGGTGTCATCAAGTCACCGACAACCTTGCCATTATTTTTACTTAGCAGGTTCTGTATCTCATTGAATGTCTGCAACAATTATCCAGAATTAGAAAAAATGGTAGTTGGTGAAGCAATTATTCATACAATTCAATGAATTAATAGAGTCCCTTCCATCTAAGGAGTGAGGACATGAAATACCGAAAACAAAGAGCAACAGGATGGGTTTAGGTTCTAGGCTAGGTTATGACTTGGTGTTTAGTGGACTCACACCTTGCATATGATTTTAGCGAAGGGTTTAGGTCCTGCCCAACTCCAATTATTCCGACCGCCTCCAACTCCGACTTTTCGGAGGTAGAGGTGGCTTAAAAATCACCACCATTGGAGGTGATGTCGGATGTTTTCTGACTATTCTGACTCCAACAGAGGCAAAAGCCAGAAGGAGCATTTCTAAGAGCATCCCCAAAAGACATTCTAAATGGCCCATAGTAGCTAAATATAGTTACTAAGGGCCATTTTTCTTCAACCAACAGACCTTTCATAATAGAAGGTTTTAGAAAATTTGCTACAGTAAACTTTCATGAAAGTTTACTGTAGCCCCTTTTATGATTTTTTTATTAATTTCTTCTCCTTTCCTCTCTCTTCTTTCTCCTCCTCTCTTCGTTCTCCTTCATTTTCTCGCTCAATTTGCCATGACCGAATTCAATATCCCCACTGGGTTGTCTTCAACACCCACATCAAGATTCGATTCAACATTCAGCTGAAGCCCAAGAAGCATCGCGAAGTCCAGCGAGACCCACAGAAACTCCTCGACGGGCCGACCGGAGAGCCGATTGACGAGCAAAGCGGTGAGTCCCTTGGTGAGGACCGAGTCCGAATCGGCCTCGAAGACAACGTTCTTGTCCGAATCCAACTAGGCCATGACCCAGACCTGTGAGACACATCCCTCGACCTTGTTCTCCTTCATCTTGAACTAGTTCCGAGCCGCTTGAGTTTTTCCCGTAGAACAGAGATGGGTTTGAAAAACGGAGAGGCTATGGGGTTTTGGGGATATGAAGGCTTTGTGGGAAAGGAGAGAGTTTGGGAATTTGGTGGTGAATAATCGGAGAGAGGCTGAGATTGAAGACGAAGACATGGGGGAGTAAGGTTCGATTTTGGAGCAGAGAATTCCAAAGAGAGGAAGAAACAGAGAGTAAAAAAAAAAGGAAAAAGAAAATGAGAGGCTATGGGGTTTTGGGAATACGAAGGCTTTGTGGGAAAGGAGAGGGTTTGGGAATTTGGTGGTGAATAATCGGAGAGAGGCTAAGATTGAAGACGAAGACATGGGGGAGTGGGGTTCGATTTTGGAGCAGAGAATTCCAGAGAGGGGAAGAAAACAGAGAGTAAAAAAAAAGGAAAAAGAAAACATTAAAAAATAATATTTAAATAAAAGTAGAGGGTGAAATAGAAGGTGTTATTGGAGTTTAGATTGAAAAATTGATAGCTAAAATAAAAAAAAAAAAAATGTGTATTTTGAGTAGTTAAAATAGAAGCCCTTGTTGGAGATGCTCCAACTCCGTAGGAGTCGTTGCCCACCCCTAAGTAGAAATACAACATCAGCATTAACCATATTCTCAAAATTTAACCTACAAGAATCTCATAGCAGTACAAGCAATGCACACAATTTAAGCAAAATAGAAGACTAGCATTTAGAACAGGATCTTCTCACATACTTTCCACGTGCTATCAACATCAGGGAACACGCTTGCATTACTTTGACTGCCACCTAATAGCCATAAAAGTACAAATAAGTAGCTATTTTACACAATCTGAATTCTGAACATTTCCACAACCTAATTTTTAAGACCTAAATCAACATACAAACCCCCCCCCCCCCCCAGAAAAAAAAAAAAAGATTCTATAACCAATTGTATGATTCAATACCAACGGAAAAGGATAAAAGAGACAAAATTAAAATTTAAAACAAAAAATAGCTATGCCAAGTGGTAACATCCTGTACTACCTGATATCGAGTCAAGTGCTAACAAGTCGTAGTCTGAAACAACACCAACCTGTCACAGAAAAACAATCTCATATGAAATTATATGTCTAGCCAGATTACCTTACTAAAAAATTTGAAAAAAAAAAAAAAAAGTAATTAAAAAATTGTCATACAAAATTTTTGGTAAGTAAAAATGTCATACAAATTGAAGCAGACAATAATAGATGATCTCATCAACAGTTTAAAAAACATAATCATCAGTAATCACAAAAAGGTAACATGTCAGACAAAAAGAATTGGATACCTGCTCATTATTTTAAAGGGATCAAAATATCATTTACATACCAAGCCAAGTCTGACGTAGGAAAAATCTAGAGTGTCTATCTACGTGTGCTTTGCTGAGCTTGGGTTTCTGGACAATTAGCGGGTGAAGAGATTAAAATTGTATAAGGATGTGATTAGGGTTTATGGTTTCAATATGGCTTGGAAAAGATTGGTATTGAAGGGGTGAAAAAGGGCTAAAAAGAACAAAGGCTGAAAGAATTCTGGGTAGAAGTAAAATTAGGTATGTTAGGGTTTGTTTCTCTAGTTAATTGGGGGCTTAAGGTTTAGGAAGGTCAGATTGAATCTGTCCACAGACAGTGAACAGTAAACGTGAAAGAAAAGGACTTAGCAGTACTCTAGGCATAAAAGCCTTGTATAAACAAAAACATTCAATTCTTACATTAATCAACCCTAAATTATTTGAGAACAAAGACACACTTACATGGACCCTAGATCTCCTAATAGAATTAGCACTCCCACTTTAACTTATAAACAAATTCCTAATTGGAATGGTCTAAAGCTTACACATAAAATCCTTTATATATAAGCTCGCCCATTTATAAAATAAAACAGGCCCACAATTACAGAATTACAAAATAGATTTTGACTCTAGAAAAAAAAAAAAATGAAGCCCAATTATAGAAGAAAATAGAATAGTATTGACCTAATTAACTACCATGAATACTTGTTCTTGGACTGAAAGGCTTCTTGCTTAGCTTTGCCTTCTCTAGGGGCTTCCAAAGAGGATACTTCATATCACGGTATAGATGCAGCATCAAAGAGGGATCTTAATTAAAAACCAACCATCCCACCTAAATTGACAAGTGGATCCAAAAAAATTGAAAAATATGGACAGAAATATGTTTTAGTTCTAGGTTTGCTCAAAAGATTTTTTTTTTTATAGGAAATCAAAATATCATTAAAAAGTGAACAGTGCAACCCAAGTATATAGGAAGTAAAAAAAAAAAACACCTAGCTAGAAAGAAAAAAAATAACAAAAAAATATGAAAACTAAGCAAATAAAGAATGACAAACGCAACTGTCCAAAGGTAAAGAGTGTTAAAGAAAAAAGACTTAAGCTCCACTATCGTCCTTTCGCAGTCTTCGAAACTTAAATCATTTTTTTCCCTCCAAAGACACTACAAAAGACATAAAGGTACCATCTACCACACAGCTGCACTCTAAAAGCTACCAAATAACCCCCTCCAACAAGCAAACAAGTCTACTACAACCCAACAAGACTGACGATAGCATTCCATAAGGTAGGAGCAACCTCACAATAGAGAAGAAGATTATCCACAAATTCTTTGCTGCTCTTGCACATACAACACCAATCGACCATAATGACATGTTTTTTAAGATTATCCATGATAATGAACTTCCCTAGGATGGCTAACTAAGCAAAAAAAGCCGCTTTCAAATGAACCTTAACCCACCAAATAATCTTCCAAGGGAAGGGAGTGTCATCATTACAAGTAAGGACACTGAGTAAGGATCTAACATCGAACAACCCTCTTTTGGAGGAAGCCCAACAAAGATTGTCTTTACCTCCCTGTCTCACTCTAAGAGAGTACAACTAATTAAAAAACGAAGCAAAACCAAAGCCTCCACCCACACCCACATCAGAGAGCACATACAGACGAGAGAAGAAGTTGACATGCACCTACACGTGCCAACGAGAGAGAGAGAGAGATGCATATATTTCAACTAAAAATAACCAATCCAACTACACAAACTATGTAGAAAAGATTTTAACTATGGATAACCACATTAAGAAAGAATACCATCCAAATGAATTTGAATTGAATGTGAAAATGCAATTGTGGGCGTATCATCCTTTGCTCCACTATTTTGCTACAAGTGATCTTATAACTTTCTTTCTCCAGTTTGCAAATCCTCATTGCTCAAAAGATGAACTCAATAAATATAGGATTCATTTAGCAACTCTCTCTCTCTCTCTCTAATATTTGAAAGTAGCTGCAGCCAAAAGTGATTTTGCCAAGAGTTTGAATTCCAATTTCGACAAGGCACTCATCTAACCATCGCAGAATTTCATGTATCATATGGGATATGTACTTGGCTCTCACCCTCACTTGCACCCAATCTTGCATCAACACTTCCTCATCTTCCTCTTCCCCACAGCAATCCACTCAACGGGATGGCAAAGTTTCACCTTGTCCTTGATGAAACATAGAAATGGCTAAACTTCCTCCTTTTCTAAACAATCTGGAAGGAACAGTTCAATTAATAAGTTCACAATTAACTTGGTGTAGCACCTTTATATTTCACAAGCTCATAGTCTCCCAATAATATTAACAGGACTACAGGAGACACATCTCACAAGCTTAAATACGGACAAAAATATAATATGTCCACAGAACGCAAGGGCCCCATTGTCCCAGATCCTCCAAACACAGCAATATTTCTCAGTCTTTTCTTTTTTTTCACACGTAAACATATTTCCTAATCTTCATTCGCTAACAGAAAGCATTTCCCAATTTTTATTGTGCTTAACACATAATTGAAGCATCAACATTTTTATTCTAATGCAATACAATGGTAGCCAACATTTTGCTTATCCCACTCAGAAGTCATAAATATTGAATTTGGGAAATATATCAATCACCAACCGCATATTATAATTTTCTGTACATCATTCTTTAGTGTTTCCACAGACAACTATCTGCACTAAACATAGCTGCTCTTAAAACATGTAATCAAACAACAATCCCATCTATGTTGTCAACTATATCTGCAATTCAAGATCGAGAATAAAGAATCATTCACATGCCAAAAGATGCTACATCATATTATGCCGTATATATAAATGTGGCTCCTTTTTTCCTTGCCATAGTTAAGATTGTAAATAGAATTACCAATATCCAGTCATCGTCAATCACAGGAAAACCAGTTATTCTCTTCTCCACAAGAGCCTCCAATGCTGTAACAAAAGCCAGTGAATAAAAAAATGAACCAATCATAGGATACTCAAGAAAGTAGATGCCCAAGTATCAGCAATACCTTCATCAACAGTTGTTGTAGGTTTTACAACGTGTAAATCCTCCCTCTTTGTCATAAAATCACCAACTGTGTATGCTCCACTTCTAGACTGAAAATCAGCATAATAAATCAGAAGGGTTATATTAAACCTTAACCCTCACGAAAATGGTAAAATGCAAATAACAAGCAACCCCCTCACTCCCCCAACTGGAAGAAATAAAAAAGAGCAACAGAAGTCAGCATTCAAAAAATAAAGGGAAGGAAAAAGAAACAAATAGATATGAAAGCCTATACAGAATTAACAAAAATATTCTGCAAAGTTCTGTAGATAACATCCAAAAAACTTTAGTTAGTTTCACTCAAAGGACATGTTTCCACTTTATCAGTTGCAAAATGCATCTATCTTAATATAATGCTAATGGCAAATAAGCTACACAAAGAACCATTCTTTCCTCATTAACAAATTGGTGACTTTCCAATTACACCCTTAACTATGACACGGTTGATTCAATCTTTTTTAGTCAATGAGAGGGATATAGTGAGGCTTTCATATGATTAGATTAAATTCTGTGTAAACAATCACATTTATAGCATGTGCCCAAGTATTAGAAAAATGCATTGGACTGTATTGGTCTGTACCCAAAACACAATGAAGAGTTTGTTAGAATACGGATCAAGTGACTAAATTCAACATTTCCCATCAATTTAGACCTCTGGGATAAATAATGATTTTGCATGATACCAGAGGGTCATGAGTTGAGTTTGAACTTGACTTCAAACTGTAGCTCTCATTTAATTTACATATTTCACATGTTAGACTCCAATTATTAAGGGAAGTATGGGGCTTACACGTGAGGAAAAGTATTAAAATATGGATAAAATGATTAAATTCACCAATTTATGTTTTTGAGAAAATTGATCATTTTTCAAATTTGAAGCCTTAAAAAGTGTGTACTTGATGTTCATAAAATTAGTTTTACTTCAAAAGAACTTCATAAACATCTACATCTCTTTCTTGCTATAATCAAAAGTAGCATATGTGCTATTAGATAGCTCGACTAGATTAACATTCAAAACTTAGAGTGTGTTTGATTGGGTTTTTAAAAAACTGTTTTCGCTTTTTAAATACTTAAAACACTTTTCAAACATAGTTATCCAAACAAGTTTCCAAATACAACCCCCACAAAAATCACTTCAATTTTCGCTTTCGAAAAGAGCTTTCAAAACACTTTATAGAAAATAGAACAGAAAACACTTTCAAAAAACTTCTCCCACCTTCATGTAAGAATGTTTTGAAAATATAATAAAATACAGAATAATAGCAAAAGCAAAAGAGAGAAAGAAACACAAAGAATTACTGGTGATTCGGTATTAGACACCTATGCCTACCGCTCTAAATGGCCTTTAGGGCTACATTATGCTCATTGACTTGATTGTTTACAGTACAAACTACAAGGGCCCTTATTTATAGGGTAATGAGTGAATACAAGTATAGTAATCAAATCACTATAAGGATTGTATTACAATCCCTAAAAGGATTTGATTACAAGTAATTATATATGTCAACTTTCATGTCTACCTTGTGTCCACTAAAATTAATATGGCTTTTAAGATCACTATTGGATTTATGATAAATCATTGTTGACTTTTGATTCAATGATGATTTTAAAAGCCACATCAATTTCGATGGACACAAAGTAGACATGAAGTTGACATGTATCATTACTCTTCGATTACAATCAACTCTTAAATAGAGAATATATTGATATTGACCTAATATGGAATATATGGAAAATATATTATTTTTTTTTATAAGTAATATGTTATATTTATATGGAAAATATATTATATATTATATTTTCCATATATTCTAACAATATGCTCAATTTTTCAAAAACAAATGAAAAACACCTTTGAAAATATGGTTCAAATTTTCATGTACAGTAACAAGGGGAGTTTGGCCTCCACTTAAAGGAAAATAACGAAAAAAGTAAAGGCAATCCACAAGGTGGAGGCCACCCCTTTACCAAAGGTGGGGGAGGTGGGTTTCCCCTCCCCACCTCCCCGTGTGGCTCGTGGCCACCATCAGTGATAAAAAGGGTGGCTTGAAGCCATCCCTGTGAGCCACCCCTCAATCAATGGGGTGACTCCACCCCTTGTATCAGTGGGGTGGCTCACCCCTGATTTTTTTTTTTTTCTTAGAAAAGTGCGTTCGTAATTTTTTACAGTTTCATCAAAAGAATTGACAGCATCTATACTGAATTGAATGGAATGATCGATTTAATAATGGACAAACTCAAAGAGCTAAAAGATGAAAATAGAAATTCAGGAAGTGATTTGATAAACACACAAAACTCATGGAGTGATTAGTAATTTCTCCTTTTTTTTTATATATTTGAAAAATTATTTTCTATATTACATCCAATCACTTCTCAGTTTTCACTTTTTAAAACACAAAACACATCTAAAAAACTGTTTCAACAAAGTGTAATTGGATTGGGAGGGCTAGAGCATCATAATTTTTCCCTAATCCCTCCTAATCTGAAAATATATCCGAATAATAAAAGAACGGAAGCTTAGTAAATCTCCACGTAATGTCAGAATATATAAGCACACATATTCATACATATCGATATACAAATATTCATCCGCATACAAGTAAAAGTATGCATATGTATTCATGTAGCCCAAAAATTTACTGTGAAACCCATTTCAACCAAAAGCTTTTCCAATTTAGGTATACAAAAAAAAAAAAAAAAGAAACATCCACTCACCGGTACGGAGTTGGTGACGCCGGCGCCTGCGAAAGCGGTAACCGCCGGTCCACGGAGTCCTGACACGCGGTTTGAGAGCTGGGAACGACGTCGTTTGGAGAGAGAACTAGCAAGAGCCGAGGGTCCTCCGTGGCAGCCATGGTAGGAACAAAGCACAGAAGGTCCCTGATGCTGAAAGTGGAGAAGAACCAGAGAGTTAGCCCACGGTGCGAGCGCGATCGAGCCCATTGCTTTTTTCTCTATTTAATTTGGTGTTGAATATAATATAATATAGTATCTCAGAAAAATGTTTACATTTTCTTGCTTCCGTGTCGTAAGGAGGAAGGAACTGCAGTTTGGCCTGGTCAGTGAGACTTTTTGGAAACTCGTGGCTGTTAATGTTCTTCCGGTGCTTTCTTCATAAAGAGGTTGTTGGGAGTTTATTAAAAGCTCTTCAAAAACAAATTTCCTTAAATGGTAATTGTTATTTTTAAATTCAACAATAAAAAATTTTGTTATATAAATTCAACTATAAATTTCCTTGTATACTGGGTTTATGCAGGACGTGGTCCCCTGGGGACCTGTACACATTACCATGTATTTTGTCGGAAAAGAATCCCCTCAATATTATAAAGTGAAATTATTATTATATTTTTTATTTTAAAGGAAAATGCTACAATTTTTTTTTTTTTTTCTTTCTCTCATCTTTTTATTTTTTTAAATCATCATTGAATCTGTAGTTTTATGTATGTTCACACATAAAAACCACATATCTAATGATGATTTTAAAAAATAAAATAATACAGATAAATACTGTAACATTTTCCTATTTTAAATTGATCGGCTCATCTCTATTTCTTTTGAAATAAAAAGGATCGGACTATATTTTATCTTTCATTGTTGGTTTGAGAACATCCCACACTCTACAGTATGTTGTCTTGCCAATACTGCACAAACCACATAATTCCGGAAAGGAAATTATAGTTTTTATTATAAATTTACATAATAATTTACGTGATACTTGTTACAGTAAACAATTATGTTTACCTATTAAATTTTGTTATTTAATTTTTTTATCCATTTTATGCTATAATTGTAAGGAAATTTTAATAAAAGTGGCAGGAGTCCAAAGACTTTTCAAATGACAACCACTGTATAGAAAAGATTGCTCGTTATTTTATTTTTTTTTTCTTACATGTTTGAATATGTTGGAACTTAAAACCAAAAAGGCACCTTCCATGTATTTGTATGATGCCGTAAGTAGTTTTGTCCACGCCACGAATTTTCAGCCTCCAAAAAAAAAAAAACGTGTTATGGAAAAGATTTGTTTGGGGATGTCGTATTAGGCCATAAAATATTTCATTGTTGACTCAATGCTTGGCCTATTTGGTTTTCAAACCCCTTCACAAGCCAAACGCTGTTCGCCGGCCGTTTGCCCCTTTATACGTAGTGAAGAATAATAATCTTTTGAGGGAAATGCTACAGTATTTCTTTGTATTCTTCTCTCATCCTTCTATTTTTTTAAATTACTATTGGATCTGTGATCCTTATGTGTAAACATACATGGGGACCACAAATCTAATGATGATTTTAAAAAATAGAAGGATGAGAGAAGGACAAGAGAAAAAAATTTAGCATTTCTCATCTTTTGATATTAGGCTGTCTCAATAATATAAATTGTCCGAAACGATCCCTTTTTTAAGACCGAATTTCTACCTTATTGAAACAGCCTAATAATAAAAATAATAAAAATAATAAAAATCCTATTCCCAAAAAGGAAAGTACCAATTGAGAGTTTCGTTATTGTTGTCTTTTAAATGGCTAAACAGGAATTACAATGATAGGTGGGGTTGAAGATCTAGATTTCAAGGGAAGGAGATATAATATCAAATTTCACCTAGATTATTATAAATGACAAGTTGGGTCAGAAAAGTATGATGATAGCTACACGTCCAAATCCCATCCTTGCATATTTTATGATGTTGAAATTCTCCAATTTCACGTTTAATCCGTACTCATAAAAATATAAAAATAGTTTTCATCTTTATGTCACATCAGAACACTTTCTTCAAATAAAAAATACTTTCAAAACAGATTAAAACATTTGTGTTTTAAGTTATTTGTGAATATTTTTATTTTGAGAACATAAAACAAAAGACAAAAAATAAAAACACAAACAAACATGGCCACCAATATGCATCAACCATGCATATATAATACGGTAAAAGGATTTGTTATTATTGAAGTTTATTTAGAATTGCTTATATAATTCAATTGAGAAATGCTATAAACCTCATTTTTATTTTATAATTCTGACGTGACAGTTTTAACCAATCTTTAAATCAATCATTGTTAAAAATAATAATTCAAAAGTTAATTGAGAATACTATATCATAAAAATGTTGTATATAGCATTATCCAATTTGATTTCATCAATTAGAAATTGAATATTAAACTTAATATGTGTTCATGCATGTTTATGCAATCCACACAATTCGATGACATTAAATAACATCTATCTTATGTCTTCACAATTTTTATTATAAGTGAACAGTAATTTTGTGTGTGTATATGTATTATTGAAAAAGGGTAAGAGAGAGAGAGATCAACTGTAAAAAAATCTTATTTGGTTATTACCATAGTAGTCCGTACCTACAGAATTGATGTCTTGAGGGGCTTCAAGTACTCCTTCAGATAGATTTAGTCATAGCTTGATCCAAGCTCCACTAGCGCCCTAGTTGCATCATGCGATGGGTAACAATAATCATGAAATAACTAACGTTACCCCGTGCTTTGATCTAAGACCTAGTCTACCGTTTACATTTGTCCTTTGCACCATGCCACTCACCCTTGGTGGTGAATAGTAATTTTGTATATATTTGATTTGAAAACTTGGTAGGAAGTTCAAAATAATTTATAGCATTATTGATTAAGGCAATGGTAATTCTATTTTAATAATCAATGATAATGGGTGAAGCTTTTGCTGTTATTTTGACAATGAGGTTAACTGCTTTTGTATAATCTAAATCACGAGTAGTGCTACTTTTCATACATATTTTATATCGGCTGATATGACGTATATTAAGTGACTTTTCATATCAGCCACTATAAAAATAAAAATAAATAAAAAATCACTTAAAATACGTCATGTTAATTATTATGAAAATGAGGGTTAAGAATCATATTACTCCTCAAGCACTCATACTCAAAGATTCTTTGGTTATCAATCAGCCCATGCTGGTGGATGAATGGACCATCACCCCCAATCATTAAGGATATTGTTTCTTCCCTTCAATTATTCTCTTTGTGGACATTGCAAAAAGTTAGAAAGAAAGCTATTATTTGAGCGTATTTAGTTGCTAAATAAGCCACTTTAAATAATGTTTATGAAAGCATTCTCTTAAATTTTCCCCCCTTTCTCTCAATGAGGTTGCAGAGCCGAAAAATCCTCCCATTTCCTACTTTTCTTGTGTATTGCTTTAGAAAAAGAAAAAAAAAATGGTTCACCCCAAAATTTAATTGGATGTGTATTAGCTGTTGTAAAATTTTACAGCACTTATTGCTGTAATTTTCTCAAGAATATAGATTTAATTTCAAGCTTTCAATGAAAAAAAAGAAAAGAAAGATAAATAAAATCAAATGTGAACCTTAAAAAACTATACAACATTTAACGGTGTAGTCTTTTTTTACGGCACTTAACCGATTTCCTCCGAACCGACATTGTCTCAATGATTTTACCGTTGCTTAAAAAAAAAAAAAAGATTTTACCGTTACCAGTTATCTCAGTCCCCAACGCCACCTTGACCTCGTCATCTGGGCCCCACCATAGCCCCTTACATCCAACGGTCCAGATCTTTTCCTTACATAATCCTAGGGCTCCCCCAAGCCCACCCACCTACGTAACCCTCTCAGCCCATTTACACTCTTTTCTCAGTGCAGTTTCAGCTGCCCTCTCAAAACCATCCCAACACCTCTCCTCTCTTCCTCTCTCTCACACTCTCTCCTGCCCACGCGCCACCTGCTCCGGCGGATCTCCGCCCGAACCTTCCCTCTCCTCCACTATCATCCAGAAAAAAAAAAAACAAAAACAAAAACAAAAGCAAAGAAATTTTAGTCTCTTAGACGTCTTTTGTCGAACAGGTGGTGTGCGTCTAAGTGTTACCTTTTAGATTTTATCTTCATTTCCGGTTTCGTTTGTTTCTTTGTCTTTCTAGGGTTTTGGTTATAATAATTCGAGGAGAGGGAAGAGAAAAAGAAAAAAAAATTAGAAAAAGTTTGGAATAGAAAAAAGAAAAAGAAAAAAGAGGAGCAAATTTGGGTATGGCACAGATTCAAGCTCAGCCTCAAAATGCGATTCCGGGAGCGAACGGTGCCGGCGGGGCCAACCAGTTCGTAACGACGTCGCTTTACGTCGGAGATCTTGATCCGAGCGTGACCGATTCGCAGCTCTATGACCTGTTCAACCAGCTGGGTCAGGTGGTTTCGGTTAGGGTTTGCAGGGACTTGAGCACCCGGCGATCGCTCGGCTATGGCTACGTCAATTATAGCAACCCTCAAGACGGTTAGTAATTGCTTCAAATTTCCAATTTATTATCAAAATTATATTCGATGGTTATTTGTTTGGACTTTTTTGGTTTAGTATTGTTTATCTGTGATAAAAATTTCATTTTTTGCACGAATTGTTTGGAAACAATGTGATTTAGGAAATGGGTTTTGGTTGTTTGCTGAATAGGAAGCTTATATGAAAGGTGGGTGTGCCATTTATAAGGCTGATTTGAAAGAAAACGGTACACATTGTAACCATTTCTTGTAGACAGTTTGGCAAAGAGTTTTTTTTAGGTGTGGGAACTTGCATTAACTTATATCAAGTAGTGACTAATTAAATGGACGAAGAAGGCAACTAATTGGTAGATGTGAAGCGAGAAATACCGTTTCTTCTTGAAGTAAAAGCAACCTTTTTTAAACTGAAGACCTAAGATGTTTTGCTGCCCTAACAGAAGTAAGACGCCGGGTTTTGATTTTGTTTTTTTTTTCAGTTACTTATATTTTTTAATCTAGAACTTGTGGTGCCACGATGGTTTGTTTTGATAAGTGATGATGGATTGATGTTGCTGTTTACTATAACATCTTTGATACTGGAAGTTTGCATTTGTTTATTGCGTTGTAGGGGAAAAGAAAAACATTTTCAATTTATTTAATGTGCACCAAATTGACTGCTTTTGTTAAGAGTACTGAACCATATAAAGAATGCTGTATTAGAAGTATCTGACTTGGAAAAGCATTGTTCTTTCATAACTCACCAACTCTGGAGTGCAAACTTACTTGGAATTTCAATTTGAAGGAAACTCATATTCTCCGTATGGTTTCTCACTCCTGAATTTCTATACATATATCTGCTCAATTCAGCTCCATAGTCTAAGTCATGGTGGAAATTTGGGCAGATAGCTACTCTGCTTCAGGCTGTGAAAAGTAATCTATGACTAAATCCTCTTTATATAATGCTGTTTTAAGAGCTCTAGTTGCTAGGTGCTTAGAGAACCATCTATACTGCACAGGTTCAACTAAACTTTCTCCCATATGTATGTGCTGTAGTATGTCTTAATTTCACTTATCGAATACTTGCATATCCAGTGACCCCCATATGTTCATTTAATTATTAGTTTTTCTTTTTTCTTTTTTCAAAGAATTACATGCTTGGAATATGTTTTTGTGCTTAAGATTGATCCCTTTTATTATTATTTTTTTCACTCTTCACAAAATTAGTGGCTGGACATAGAATATGTGCATATAACTAACCTCTGTAACTTTATGTTATAAAGCATGTCTTTGATAGATACCTATCAAAAAACTCGTCTTTGATAGATAAGAGTGAGATTGTGTAACTAGTGCCAATCCAAAATAAGCAGAAAATGCCTTTGTAATTAGAGTTTTTCCAAAGAAAAGCTTGTCTTATGCTTATTGTCCTACAGTCTATTTCTTGTTCTTTTTCTATCTTTTGGGTACACAAGTACAATGTGAGGTTGAGGCTTGGAATCATTGCTAATTCACTTCTACCTTGGTTGGCTTGAACACTTGAAATATAGACTGGAGGTCACCTATAAAGTGCTCCTAATACAAGCTGAGCTATGGTTTCTAGTTCACGCACATAATTTATATATTATATATACCAAGCGAGCAAAAAAATTTAATTTTAGACAAGTGTGTTCCCTTGAATGTCTGTCCTGTGCACAAGTTCTTGTTGATATTTAGAAATTTCTTTTCTTTTTCCTCCCACCTTCTGCATCACATTGGAACTGTCAATCTTTCACTGCTCTTACATAAGTAATTTAAAATGGTTGCAGCTGCAAGGGCATTGGATGTACTGAACTTCACTCCTCTCAATGGAAGGCCTATTAGGATAATGTATTCTCATCGTGACCCTAGTATTCGCAAAAGTGGGGCTGGAAACATATTTATTAAGGTATCCAGGCCCCCCTTTTTTTTTGTTTTAATAATTATTTTTGGGTCCCTGGCAATCTCATATGTTTTCTTTCTTGCTGACACTAACCTCCTGTTGCTTTAAACTTGCCAGAATTTGGATAAGGCAATTGACCACAAAGCATTACATGATACGTTTTCGACATTTGGGAACATTCTTTCTTGCAAGGTAGCTACAGATTCCTATGGCCAGTCAAAAGGCTATGGATTTGTGCAATTTGATCATGAGGAAGCTGCCCAAAAAGCTATAGAGAAGTTGAATGGTATGCTAGTGAATGATAAGCAAGTTTTTGTTGGACCCTTCCTTCGCAAGCAGGAAAGAGAAAGTGCTCTTGACAAGACAAAGTTCAATAATGTTTTTGTGAAGAACCTCTCTGAATCTACAACTGAAGAAGATTTGAAGAGTTCTTTTGCAGAATTTGGACCTCTCACCAGTGTTGCGGTGATGAGGGATGTGGATGGGAAATCAAAGTGCTTTGGTTTTATCAACTTTGAGAGTGCAGATGATGCTGCTAGGTCTGTTGAGGCTCTTAATGGGAAGAAAATTGATGATAAGGAGTGGTTTGTTGGGAAAGCACAGAAGAAGTCTGAAAGGGAAACTGAATTGAAACATCGATTTGAACAGAGTATGAAAGAGGCAGCAGACAAATATCAAGGGGCAAACTTGTATGTTAAAAATTTAGATGATAGCATAGGTGACGACAAACTTAAGGAGCTTTTCTCTTCATTTGGTTCCATTACCTCTTGCAAGGTGTGCATATCTATTTTCCTGTACAACTATTGGTGAGGCTCTGTGAACTTCATTCTTCTTGATGTGTGGACAGGTTATGCGAGACCCTAACGGAATAAGTAGGGGATCAGGGTTTGTTGCATTCTCTACTCCTGAAGAGGCATCTAGAGCTGTACGTTGATATGTTTGTGCATGTTACTAATTACATTTTCGTAACATTCTGGTCTTTCTAACTCACGAAAATATTGTTTTTCATTGGTTGGTAGATCTTGGAGATGAATGGCAAAATGGTTGTGAGCAAACCTCTGTATGTTGCACTTGCACAACGTAAAGAAGATCGAAAAGCTAGGTTGCAGGTATGTTTTGCTTTGATGTTGTTTTGAGCCTTCCACGAATAGTAGTGCAACAGAAGTCTTGTGTGGAAGAGCAGTTGAAAATAACGATGTTTTTGTGCAATCAATCTGTTGCCATTTCTATAGGATCTCGGGTTGTTTTGCCCTTGAAGGGCTCTGACTTAGACGAGAGAATGAGATGCACGGGATAATTTTCCCCCCTTTCCCTGTCATTTTCGGTTGAGATATTTTACTTCTTGTTTTCTCTTGCTTTTCGAGCTGCTGTTTGTTCATGAGCTTGTCCCTAGTCTTGATATTTGTTATTTTGGGACTAGAATGTGTGTTTGTGTGATTGATGGATTACTACTGCTTATACAGGCTCAATTTTCTCAAATGCGACCAGTTGCAATGACATCTCCAGTTGCTCCTCGAATGCCAATGTACCCCCCTGGTGGTCCAGGTCTTGGACAACAAATATTCTATGGCCAAGCCCCACCTGCTATCATTCCTTCCCAGGTTAACTCTATTCCTGATTTGTTTCCTACGGTATTTTTGTTTATTTGGTTTTCCTTGTAGGACATCTGTGTAATTTCACTGCTCTGACTATTTGGTCTCTGTGCTTACGTCATTTGGCTACAAATTTATAATTATGTTCAATACCTGCTTCTTTCTTACCTTTCATTTTTACTCTTTTGTCAGCCTGGATTTGGGTATCAGCAGCAACTTGTTCCTGGTATGAGGCCTGGTGGGGCTCCAATGGCAAATTTCTTTGTGCCAATGGTTCAGCAGGGGCAGCAAGGGCAGCGTCCTGGTGGCAGGCGTGCAGGGGCTGTGCAGCAAACCCAGCAGCCAGTTCCACTGATGCAGCAGCAGGTTGGTGGTATTCTTTCTCCTTTTCCTTTTCACCTCTATGATCTCTATCTATTCAGATCTGTAACAACTTTTGTGATGGATTGTTTTAACAACAGATGCTTCCAAGGGGGCGTGTCTACCGTTTCCCTCCTGGGCGTAACCTTCCCGATGTTCCCATGCCTGGTGTCGGGGGAGGCATGTTTTCTGTTCCATATGACATGGGTGGTATGCCACCGCGCGAAGCATCATTCTCTCAGCCAATTCCTATAGGGGCTTTGGCTACTGCCCTTGCAAATTCTCCTCCAGAGCAGCAGAGAACGGTAAGAATTGGCCTTGCTTTTTCTTATTGCTTTGGCAGAGAGGATGGCTGATTCTCATTGGATTATTATGTACACTTGTGCCAGTTGAGAGAAAGTAATACCATTAGTCACTTGAATTTGTGAATGTTGGGATAAGTTTCTTGTCTGAAAATGCTTTACAGTTATTACCCATAAGGCTATCTTTGGCAAGAACAATATGGCCACTATTTATGGGATAAGAGGGGTTTTGTTTTGTTTTTTTTTTTTTTTCTTGCAAAATAGTTGTGTCTGCAAGAGAGAACTACAATAATTTTTTAAACGCTGTTGGAGTTGATGGCCATACCTAGACAACACAGTCCTAATGTCTGATCTTAATAGTTAATAGCTTTTATAGTGCAGCTATGATTATGTTGATTACTGATTTCATTTCATGGGTGAAAATCTGTAGATGCTGGGTGAGAATCTTTACCCACTAGTGGAACAGCTGGAGCCTGAAAATGCGGCTAAGGTAACAGGCATGCTTCTGGAGATGGATCAGACTGAGGTTCTGCATTTGCTCGAGTCACCAGAGGCTCTGAAAGCGAAGGTGGCTGAGGCTATGGAGGTTCTGAGGAATGTTCAGCAGCAGCAGGCTGGCAGTGCAGTGGATCAGCTAGCCTCATTGTCACTGAATGACAACCTCGTTCCCTAAGAAGATTGAAATGTGTGGTTATGCCTTTTAAAATGGTTTGCAACTATTTAGGCTTGGGTTTGATTCGGTTAAAAGTGAGTGACTTAAGTAGGATACGCTGGTTTTGTTTTGTACTACTGAGTTCTTTTTTCATAATTTTGAAGATTGTGTGACATCCATGCTTTACTGCCATCTGTTGCTTCTGTTTTTACTTTGAATGGCGGTGCTTAATATGTTGGATTGGATATGGTCTAAGTTCTCTCTCTCTCTCTCTTGTATTTGGTGGGGCGGAGAGATTTTAAACTTAAAAAATGCTAGATTTAGAATGCTTTTATAACTTGTTGACATGTGTCTTTAAGGTTATTCAATTTTTTTTTTAGCGGCCGACAAAGCTTTAATTATATGCGGACACGTGTTAGCAAAATCATGTTCCCTTAACGCCAACTTTGTTAGCAAAATCATGTTCCCTTAACTCCAACTTAGTGGTTCATGTAACGTGGTTAACCCACTTGGGGCTCCCTTTAGGAGCAGCCGTACTAACTCATCCAAATGCCAACCACGTTCGCAGACGACACTGATGCGTAGTATAGAACTCTAAAAGGCCAAACTCAACATGCCTTAAGAATTGTAGAAACATAAAATAGCGAGCAAAAGGAAGAAAAGAAATAGAAAGAGGCTCTTCAGGGGGGAGAAATCATCAACCAACATGTTCCCTGATCTCACAGTAACCAAGTCTTTGAGAAGAATCTGTTCTAGTCCTGATACTTGAAAACTTGAAAGCCATAAGCACTATGTTAACAAACATGCTTTAACTTTTAAAGTTCCTAAAAAGCTATTATGCTTGTGTATCTGGAGCGCCTTATGCTTTTAATGATGTATCCATTACATGTAAAAAAAAAATTCCTAACAAGGTAGCCAGATTATAAGTTACTGGGATTTTGGAATCTAAAGCCCCCACATACATCAGAATAATCATGCATGTGTCCAAACAAATACGTATACATGTAGAGTGGGCAATTTTATGAACAAACGATATTTTATCTGTTTTCTTTCTAACAACTAATTTAACGAGTACAATATGCACAAACCGAAAAAATAACCCTAAACTTGACGGTGCATTTCGAGCACCCCAACAAAGGTGTGTAAGTCTTGTGTACTTAGTGGTGTACAACATTCAATGCTTCAATAACAGCCTCAACAATGCTAAAACTACTTGCCTTATATGTTAATCATAGCATCATGTTGGTTAGCATGCCTCAGCCGCAACCCCACATCGACTTCTCGGTCATGTAGAATTAAATCAGCGCCCCACAGATTAGAAGTTTGCGCTTCGGAGGACGTCTCCACCTCATCGTGCTTCTCTTGGATGTCTTCCCCAAAGTTATGAAGCCTACGGCCAATCAGATAGCGATCATCGCGTATGGAATTGTGAAGGTTGGTAAACCAGACATGGAATCTATTGGCACAGAAGCACAACAGGCTGAAGCAGAGGCATCCCAGCCAGGCAAAACGATAGACTGCTGAGTTTACTTTTAATGGATACCCTAGTACAGGAAACACCCCTCTGGCTAAAACATAAGGCACACATAAGGCTGTCAACAGCTTCATTATGATTGGGAACACAATCTCACGCAGCACCCAAAGACCTTGCAGCCTAGAGAAACCATCCTCTCTTACCCTCTCAAATTTTACCCGCCAAGTTTCATCCACCAGTGGCATCATGTGATCCAACATAACCTGTTCATGAACCATAACAAACACCAAGAGAAAAATACTAAGTCAGCTTTTAATTAAGCAACCTTCTCCTAGTCCAGCCATTCAAATAATAACTGCAACCTCCTACTTTTTTCTTTTGGGCTAGGTTGCAACCTCCTAATCCTAGAAACAAACTCCTATAAAATATGTAACAAAAAATTTAAACATTAATATGTTCCTCATCTAAAGATGTAGACGACTGCAATGCCTTCCAATAAGTCTTCACAATTGTAACCCCATTATAACTTCATTCTAGTAATCCAGTAAATAGTTACATTGGGCTCATAACGGCAACAGTGGCAGCATACATAAAGGGGTGGAAGAAATTGCAAATAGAGGCCATAGCAATTGAACAATTTATTTATCTATTTATTTTGATGATATCAAGTTGACACACAGAAACTGTTATGACTCTCACCAGTCTAGTCCAGATCTTGAGAAAGATGAGACCCAATGCCCAGTCCTGATACAGGAGGAAAACTGGGCTTTCATCCACAGGCACCCGCATTGGCACAATCACCAAAAGCTCAAATAGTAACCCAATCAACACTGGGATGACAAAAATCTGGAAAACAAGAATATGCAAAAGATCAAATCCTTTTGAAAACCTGACATAGATGACAAGCAATAACCAGGTCCAACAAAAACAAAACCTGAATTTTGTTAGAAAATAACTAGGAAAGTTCTTACCCATATTGACAGGAGTGCAGAACTCTTAAAAACAATGGCACACCACTTCCAGATTTGGTTAAACAAAACTGTAGCTCTCTTTGTTCTAATATGCTCAATGGAATATCTAGCACCAGCTACAGCAGTCCAAATTACATAGCTTCCAACGATAAAAGCATAGAGATCTAAGGAGAGAAATAGAATGGCAACAAATTAACCTTCTCTTCCCATAAGTATGAAGAACAAATAGTAGAAAATAAATTCAGTTAGACCATATTACCATTACACTTGATTCCATGAGTCAATGGGAGAAGCGGAATTGTATGGAAGATTGCCCTTCCAAGTGAAATTGGTACAACTATCAAGGTAGAGTTGAAGATAAGTAGAGTCATCCAAGCCACCAACAACAACAGGACAATGCGAAGTACAAAGCCATACCTGCTAAAAGACAATTTGAGCAAATGTTAGATGGTAGCCAGAGAATTCTAGAACCAGCAAACAAAAAGTACATAAATGAATAAAGAAAGAACAATAACAACCAGTTGAACATGAGAAGAAGAAGATAAGAAGTCCCGGAGAAAACTCCATCTATGTGAGATATAAAATCACAAATTAAAGACAGCTTCACTCAACTCATAAGTTTGTGGAATGAAGGGAGAATGGGCAAACCTATAGTAGTCGGTTCAGGAATTTAAGGTATAAACTTGTTAGGAAGAAAGTATTACTAAAGAAAAACAATTTCATGACTATGATTATGCAACAGATGGTTCACCCAGTGGCATAATGAAGACCAACTTACAATATTAAAATTGAGATGCATCCAAAAACTTACTCTGAATCAGATTGCTCATCACCATCATACTCCTCTGAAACATTTGAGTTCTCTGATGCAAGAATACTTCTGTTTGGATAATCAGCACCTGCAAGTGCCACCAGGGCTCGATCCTGTCCACCTAGTTGTACAGCCTGTAGTCTATCTTGCCTTCCTGGGTCCCCATTTCCATTTTCCTGACCACCATTGTCTTCAGGTCTGGGCAATAAGAAATCTGTTAAACCAAGTGCCCAGCCAACTACTGTAAACCAATATCTGAGAAGGGATTTAATTGTTGTCCGCAATTTAAAATGCTCAATGGCAAATGGAATGCAAATTTGAAAGAGAAGCATGTCAGCCGGAATTTCAGTAAATGGGTCAGACACCCTGCAATAAAAACATAAGCATCCACAAGTTAGCACACAACGTTGACATTCAACATGGAAATGGCATAAGTTGATTATTAAAACAGCTGCCACAAAATCTTTAAGATCAACTTACGATATATCAAGTGGAAAAATGGAGGGAGCCATCCGCATAGCAAGTTTAACTGGTAAGAACACCAGCATCACAATCAAACTCCCATAAACGGCAACCGATAACAGAACCCTGCGAGCATGCTTGTGCACAGGGTCATCAATCAAATCGCGGAATGGATTGTAGTTTGGATCAGCAGGATCTCGAAGAAAGTACAATACTCCATTACGCAAAACCTGACAATAGCAAGCATACAAAAATCTATCAGATCAATAACATAAAGGGATAAGTGGTTCAGAACAAATTGTGTCAATATGATATAACGGCAAAGAAGAATACCCCTCTAAGAAGGCTGACAAAAATGCTTATTTGTAGCATGTAGACAATTCCTACAACCCAATGAACCAATGAGCTGGCTAAAGGAGAAGCTGAGAAGAATTGAACTCTTTGAGTCATTGACTTCCCAAACATCCTTATAGTACAGACATCTAGCCACCATCCACACATCAGAGGAAACACACCGAGTTCAATGACAAGAAGGAAAGCAACCTTTATCATAGTCATCAAATGCCTCATTGCTGCCAAAAACTGCCTGAAGAGAGATGGAATTGCCTCTGCTATAGAAGCAATACCATAGAACCTCCCCATAGTCAAAGGCTCACCCTTAGTGTACCGAATCAAGGCAACAATGCCAAGGTAAAAGAAAACTAGAGAAAAAATAAACATATATCCGATGGCGAGAGTTGTAACATCAGAAAGCCGTGATGTTCCAATAGCTGCCCCTTTCATGAGATCTGCCGAAAGTGGTGAACTAATGTTGTTTGAGGCTTCATTTAGACCACTAAAATTACCCTTCAACATTTCCGCAACCTGGCCAAGCAGACCATTTTCTTGGCTTTCAGATGACAAATTTGTAACCGCAGTCAATGCATTCTTCAATGTAATATTTGCTAAGGAGAGTGCTGTGTCTGTAAGTGGCATGACCGTTGACAAAACTGGACCACTAGCAGCGTAGAAAAGCCAAGATGCATAATGGAGTATAATCCGACCCAATGAGAAAGGCACAAAGATCACAACACCAAGGAATATCATATTGCTTGCCAGAACCTGCAGAGGCATAAGACCACTTGATGAACCACTCAAAACAGGAGCAAAACTTGACAACTTCAGTTTTTTTTTTTTCAATGGAGACAACACAGTAAGTTGGAAGCCATAATTTGCAGCATTATTATGTCAGGCAGCAGCAAGGCTGAGAGAATTTCATCAGAAACAATTTGTTTTTTTGGATGACGAGGGTTGGGAGGTGATGGGGAGGCAGTGCAGAGGAGTTGTGTAGGAGACGGAGAACATATACAGGCTTGGTCCAGAAAATGGCTTATACTCCAACTAAATATAAACCTCTTTAAGTATAATTTCCTGCTGACCATGAAACCTATTGCCTCTGACTAACAATTTTTAGTAACTCCAAAAACGAATACATAGAGCACATTTTTTGGCAAAAAAATTTGTCGTCGAAATAGAGCCTGAGTTCAAGAATCTAAGAACATGCTCAGAAAGCAATGTAAGATTAAGACAGATCATAAATAGAGCAGCTTAATTCATGCCTAATTCTTAAAAGAAGAAAAAAAATATTATACAGCAAAATTAAAGTTGTAAGTCATACTATCCAACAGAAATGTCAGACATCCTTTAACATACTTGCCAGCACATAAAATTTGCTCACAAAATTATGTCAAAGTAAGGGAGCTGCAAAAGCATGATTGATTAGGAAACCTAATGGTAGAATATGTATTATAATAAGAATTAATTAGAACAAGAATAAAAACAGCAGAGAAGGAATAAACTTACAGTGAATGCATTTTCAACCAAATGAAAGACAGGGCCCTGCATGCCAACAAGCTCATCAAAAGGCACATCCTCGGCACCATCAGCATCATCCAAACCATCAAATATCTGTTCAACATGAGCTTCAAGACGAGCTGCCTGCATCTCCCACCGAGCAGCAACATTTTCTGCATTCCTCCTGATCATTTGACCAGCTCCGGCAATTCCCTGTGCTCCACCCACATCTTCACCATTTCCATCACCCACATTATTCCTATTAGCTTGTCCAGGAGGTCTTCTGGCAGCACGAGCACCATTTCTGTCTCCTTCATCTTCTCTCTCAGCATCCTGACCTCCAAGCTCCCTTAAATGCCTGAAGTAATCCCTCAAAGAAGTGGCACCGAGAAAAATAAACACAATGCTAGCAGAAAGTAGGAACCCATGTAGACAATCAGTAAGGATAACTGTAGTCGATAAATGACTTAGGAATAATCTCTGGGCTTCACCAAAACTCCTCACGAAAGCCAACCGCCATATCCAGAATGTAATGAAAGGTATAATGAGGAGCCAGACAGAAAGAACAAACCCCAGGCGCAAAAAGAATTGCAGAACATGACAAGCTTTCATTCCCATCCCAACCACAAACTCCTGAAAAGGAAGCCTTGTCGGAGCATTCTCAGCATAAACAGGGGAGAAGGAAAATGCATGTTTGCAGACCTGTAACACGTGAATTTCATTTAATCAAAACACAAACAAATCTCCAAACAGAGACTAGACAATCATGTTAACCATAGAGGAGGGAGGAGGAGGGGGGGGGGGGTTGTAAAAAACAATGCTTCATGATTAAATGCAAGCCAACATACAAAATCTAAGGGGGGGGGGGGGTGTAAAAAACAATGCTTCATGGTTAAATGCAAGCCAACATACAAAATCTAATCAAACGGGTAATGAGAAACCTAAACCACCATTCTGCATCACCTTGTAAGACAGAAAGCAGTTTTTGATATCCATATGCTTAATATTTTCCCTACGGCATTGTTAGAGTCATCATCTTCATGATAAAACCAAAACCACATGCCAGTATACATATTAAAGACTAGCAGAACAACTATTTCATAGTTCCTTAGACAGCAAAAATTTATGAGTTCAAAGTTAATCAAGTCTTTTATTCCCTTTATAAAGTTCAACGATCCATGAGTAGGAAAACAAGATTCCAATCATTTCAAAAATAATGGTAAACTACATTACTCCACAATTGCTTGCTATACGCTTATATCTAACTTAGACTCTGATAACAACAAAAAGGTATTACAAAGACACTTCAGCTCTGCATAATTCCCAAATCGAATAAGAGAAAAGAGACAAGAAAACTCTCAAAATTGCCTCCCTATCTTCGTCATTTTCATTTGCCTTTTAAATTAGCCTTAATTTCTCCCTCTAACAAGACAACAAGCGGTGATTCATAGCTCTGCAAAGCCTCTCACAGCTTAATTTCACCAACCAAGTCACACCGAATCTTCACAAACTAAAATCATCATCTCCGAAACCTACACCCTATCGCTCCATAAGAAGCCTAAATCACAAAATTAACTTATTAATCAAATATTAAAATAAAAACAAAAGAAAAGAAACCCTAATAAACCTTCTCTTATCGATTAAACTACCAATATTAATACATACCAAAACATAAAACCACCAATCTTGACAAAATTCGAACAAAAATAACCAAAACAATTCAAATTAACGAAATTCAAACCGATCAAAGAGAGAAAGAGAGAAACCTCGCACTGGCGAGCGTTGCTGTGATTGAGCCACTGCAAAAGGCAATCCTGGTGTACGTACTTGATGCTCCCGCTACACGCGCACGGGTACCGGAGCGGGTTCTCTCTGTCGCCCGGGTTCCGGCAGATCCGGCACACGTCCTCCTCCTCCTCCTCCTCGTCCTCATACTTCGCCGCCGCTTCTCGCTCCTTCACACCTCGAGTCGACGACGACGCATAGGCAGACGACGAAGCCGACGATGACGACGACACCGCTTTGACGCTATCACCGTCGGGTGCGATCTCCATGTAGATGGGTACGCGCCGGCGAGTCTGGTTGACTCAGTGAGTTCAGAAAGGGTCCGAGTCGGTTTTGGCTATTCGATCCTCGGTTTGGTGATTCGAGAGCAGTGAAGGAGAGTGGGGATAAAAAATGTGGGTGCTTTTATTTGTGTTCCGAGTTTGCCCCTGGTGGTTTGGGGCTTATTTGTGTCCCGGTGGATTTGGGTTTATTACGGGGATGTCGGTTACTCCGCCCACGAGTATCTAATGACGTGGCTGGAACTTTTTTTTTTAGTAAATACATTGCATTAAAAAAGAGAAGGGCTATAAATGAACAGAAATTCGAAATTCAAGAGACGTGTACTCCCAAACAACAAAGCTAAACAAAAGAAACAAATACGATGTCCAAATTAGGAACATAAAAAAGGAAATGGGTTTATAAATAATTCCAAAGAAACCATATATAACCCGATCCTTTATATATTGGGCAAAAGTCAAGAAAATGATTACATAAAGCGCTATAAACACCAAAACAAATGACGCTAGTAGGGGATGACCCTTTAACCTAACCCAAACCCCCGAATGAAGGGGATGAGAATAGGAACATAACCTTCGAAAAACCCTTCAACTATACTCGAATCTTTGTTACAACAAACACGAAAATTAGGTTGAAGGGGGGGGGGGGGGCATTGCATAAATCATAATAAAATATGTTGTTAATGAGTAATGAACTCATAATACAAAGGGGGGGGGGCATTGCATAAATCATAATAAAATATGTTGTTAATGAGTAATGAACTCATAATACAAATATCTCTACAACAAGATAAAACCACAATAAATAGGGAGATTGTAACTTACAAACAACAAGAACAAATACAAAAAAACAAAAAGAAAATTCAACAATAGCAACACTAGTACATGGAGCAGTGGAGGAAGGCGGAGACTACCCTAAACGTGTGGCGTGTGATGGCCATTCTTCGACACGTGATGACCCCGCTCCGGCGAATGGTGGCCCGATGAAAATGTAGAGCATGCTAGCAAGTAGCCGCCCGAGGAGAGCGGGAGGGGGGGGGGGGTTGTGCCAATGGTGGGAATCGTGTGATGAGATAGTGCACGAAAAGAATTAGATTTGAGTTGGAAAAACTCATATCCACTTCCCTTGGGTGGCACATGATGCTCACTCCTAACGGAGAATGAATGGTGGAGTGGAGCGGTAGTTGTATTTGAAGAAGGACCATGCAGAAAGCAAAACTAGCGAATAAGCTACCATTTTGGTAGGAAAACAGAAGGGGGGGGGGGACAAAGCAGAAAAATAATACACAAAGCGGAAAGGATGAGGGGAGGAGAGAGAGAGAATAGACCATCCATGCTCCCCCAAAGACACTGCACAAGGTGGAGAGAAACCTCCTAAGAGAGGTGGGTTTCAAAAATGTATTGGAGCTTCTCTCTCCTCAAAAAGCGAGAGAAGCCGAATGCTAGAAATGTTTTTGTTTTGGTTTAAACATATTAAAATGCACGAATTGAAGGATTTTATGAGGGATCAGGTGACTCAGGTAAAATGAAAATATTTTACCGCCATGATTTTTTTATATTGTATTTAATAATGTATATATTATAGTTCTATTGAAAATTTTAAATAATAAGATAATATATACATCATTAAATGTATAAAATAAAATAAAAATTTAACCTGAATTAGAAAATAAATCCTATTTCTTTTAGGATATGAACATGACTTTTTGTAGGGGGGAGACAAGCCTCTTTGACAACGTGCTTTTCGTTAAATTTTTGCTTTATCAATTTGAGTTCTGCTTTTGTTTTTAGTATTTTCCCGTAATGTATACTTCAAACTCTAAAGTTACGTGTGGTACGAAAAATAATTATTCTTTAAAATAATTTTTATTAAGAATAAAAAAAATGAAATGAATTAATATTGAAATAGTTATTTTTATGGCATAATTAAATGAATGATTATTCCTTAAATTGAGGGCATAACTATTCATCTCAATTTAAGAGGAATAACTATTCATTCTATTTAAATAATATATATTCCTTCATAACTATGAAGATGATTATTTTATATATTAAAGTATATGTATATTTTAACACCAATACTATTTTATTTCACTTATTCAATTATTAATAAATATTTTTTTTTTTAAATAATCATTACTTATACCAAATATATCCTAAATTTGCAAACGCCCAGCTCTCTACAATTTTTTTTTTTTTTTTCTCTTAGGCATCAATGTTTACGTACGCTTATATCGCAATCCCAAGACTTGTACAAATAAAATCTGAGTGAAAAGACTTGCGTAGATAAAAGTAAAAGAATTGAGAAATATTAACAAACATAAGTGCATTTTGCTTTTTGCTTTTTGGGTAACAAAACGTACTCCCAAAAAGTGTTCTCAAACAAATTCAATAGTATTCTCTTAGAGTTAGAAGACCATAATTTAATTAATGATCTTAATTTATGCAAGTGCTTCATTGAGTTTGAGTTGAAATTTTCATAATCATATTTGAACAAGCATTTTTCTTCTCTCTTGGAGTGATTAAGTCACACCAAATCAGTCACTGGGCCTAGAAACCAACGTCCAACACCCGGACACAAACGTCAAATAACCTCTAATGATCGGGTTGGAAGTAATCAAACCATCTCAATTAAAACAAAAAAAAAAAAACAAAAAAAGTGACTAAACCATCCCTATAACTCGTTGTACAAATCACATCTTCCCCCTCTCTCATATATAACAGTTCCTTTAGTGCGAATGATTCAGGCTAAATTTATTGCAATGCATATAATAATACCTTTTGGTATTACACGGGATACCCATCTTGAGAAAAAGGTGCTTCCCAAAATCCCAAGCAATATTTCTACCAAACCGAGCTCACTTTTTTGTGTTTAACGAAAGTAAAAGCAATTATTTTGTGACTTTTCTTGTTTGACCAAGCAGGCCCTTGAATTCCCCCTCGTGGAATGATTAGAAAGGTCGGTGATAGTACTGTACAGTATTGTTTTTTCTTACCCGTTGAACAAGGCACGGCCTTTTTTGTAGTCAGTAATTCCAGCTGAAAACAATGAAGGCTGATGCTGGCTCGTGACAATTCTAATGATTATGGTTACGGTAATTTTATACAGCATCCTGGCCTGATGCAACAGTGCATCAGCCCAGGATGCTTAAAATCACGACTCTTATGGTTATATGCAGGTAAAAAAGAATTACCATTCACATATAATATATTTGACCACTTTTTCCAAAGTAAATTTCAAAAGCCAACTTTGAAAATTGGACACGGTGAAAGAAAGTTGGACATGCTTCCTTAGTTTCTGGTGATGCCATGAATGCACAACAAAATTGTCTGGTTTTTTTGTATTACTGTATGTTGACAAACAAATACGACATTTGTTGGATTTACTTGACACTTTGTACAATGCTTTGTTCCATAGAGTTATGCTCTTCTTTGTATTGACACTTGTGTCTTTACTTTTTCCAATATTGGTTGAAATGGGTTTTTTAAATGAGAAATGTTAGGTTTCAGTGCATATTTTTTTGTGTCAGTAAAAATTATTATTAAATTTAAATAATTCATTTAAAATTTAATGATAATTTTTATTATTATATTAGTGAATATATATTTAAGTTTATGGACTTGAAAGTGTATATAGCATTTCTCTTTCTAAATTAAGAGTAGCTTACCAAAACTTGAGTTAATTCTTATTTCCTTAAGTTTGTGGCTTAAATTTTGACACATTAGTTAAATCAAATATGAAGGTCTAAAATAGTGGAGACTAGCTTAGTTGAACCACATTGAATTTTCTGACCAATCACCAACCCCTATTCTTCTTCCTCCATGCTCAATCCCAACAACTAAAGTTGCTATTGCCACCATCAACCTCGCTTTATCCACTATCGATCATTGGAGTCATAGAGGAGACGTTGATGTCACAAGAGACCTCCCAGGCTTTATTGTCGTTCAAGTGGAGCCACCCGTTTGGCGGTGCATTTGTGTCAAGCGACTCCTTCATCATCTTCTTCTAAGAAGAGGGGGTTTTGGGTTCTTGAGGGAAGCAAAGAGCTGTGATGTAAAGGACTCACAGGAGTGGTGGATCGGTGAGCCCATGGGGTTCGACCCGTTCAACATTTTCTCGATGTTGTGGTTCGACGAGCTCGGGACAAGGTAGGCGGGTCTACAAGGCAAGTACATGGGTGATTAGACAGTGGTGGCAATGGCAATGGTACTAATGGCAATAGCAACTATGGTGGTCAAGGTTGGGCACGAAAGAGGTATAAGGGTGGATGATTGGTTGGGAGATTCAATGTGGTTGGACTAAATTGATATCTACTATTTTGGACCCTTAGATTTGATTTAGCTAATGTTGCAAAATTTAAGCAACAAATCGAAGAAAATGAGAGTTAACTCAACTGGAGGTAAGCCCTTCTCTTCCCAATTAAAGAAAATTATTAGTGTCTTCATTGATGGACATAAAACCAAATTAGCAGCAAAAGCCTTTCATTAGTGACCCAATATTAACTTTATTGTGATCTCAGTCCTATCATCAAGTCTACTATTATAAATTTATAAGCATCCAGAAAAAAAAAAAGAAAAAAGAAAAAAGAGTCTACTATTATAAGCATATTGCTCATTGTTGATTTACCGTGAAAATATTGGTATCACCTATCCAAATGCTGGTTTAGTATTTTACTATGCACCAATCACATCAGGATTATTATTATTTTTTTTAAAAAAAAGGATTAATTTTCATTTTGTATGTGATAAAGTTGATATCCTAACCTCAAATCATTTTCAAATTAGCTGTTCAGTTTATCATCGTCCAAGAAGATTAATTCGATGTAACATACATCCTGAGGGAATCTGTTAAGGATATTACTACCTAGCAATTGAATAAAATCTCATTAACTAAGACTTAATTCTATCTAGTTAACTTTCTCATTAACCAACAATTTTGAAATTTAAGTTTTTTTTTTAATCAGAAGTTTTATCAATATTTATTGAGTAATTTTAAAAGTTTTTCTTGTATCTCTCTCATCTTTTTTCTAAAAATAAAGTAACTTTTAAAATCATTATTTAATAAAAATTAAATAGTAATCGATCACAAGCTCAATGCCAATTTTAAAAACTATATCTTTCTTAAAAAAAAATAAAAGAAACTCTTAACATTACTATTATTTGTGACAGTTAACTCTTTTAAATTATCATTTTATTGCATTTTATACCTTCCCTTCGATTTTGGTGTTAAAAGGGAAGGAAAGGTTGTAAATTTTTAACTTAAAATGTTTAATTGCCCTTTTGTCACGAATTAAAAAAAAAACTGTGAACAACGACATGAAGGTAATTTGAATATTTTAAGCAAAAAATTGTACGCGTGCAGATTATGTGTGCTACTTTTCCTCCATTTTTGTGTCAAAATTTAATGAATAGTGTAAAGTAATACAACTGTAATTTGAAGAGTCAAGTATCACCAAAAAAAAAAAAGAGTCAAAGTAGCACAAATCTAACTTGAAGATATCTCAGGAATATCAGTTTGAGGTTAAATATAATTTCCACGTGTTTTGAATTGTTATTGTATTGCTATAATAATAAGAGTTGGATTTATGCAATTTTTTATCTTTGCAATCGCGAAAGTAATTGTTGAGTTTCTTGATGGAATTCTCTTGTATGAGTAGAGGTAGAAATTTGTATTCGCTTGTCGGGTTCAAGTTGTGTCGAGACATAAGTATATGGTTATATTGATTAACCATAATTCGACTCATTTAATTAAACTGGTATAACTCATCAACCGTAACACTAATTTCGTGTTTGGATTTATAGGTAGTATTAAAAATTCTCAGTCCTAAATGTCTTGTATTAAGTTCAGATCGTGTTAAGGCATGAGTATAAGATTATATAAGTCAACCATAATTCGATCAATTTAATTAAATAGAACAACCTCTCAATCTTGACACAATAATTTATATGCAATTCTTTTTCTCTACAATTGCGCGGGCAATTGTTGAGTTTCTTGATGGAATCCTCTTGTATGAGTAGAGGTAGAAATTCGTGTTCGTTTGTCGGGTTCAAGTTGTGTCGAGACATGGGTATAAGATTATATATGTCAATCATAACTGATCTATTTAATTAAAGTAATATGACCTATCAACCGTAACACACTAATTTCGTGTTTAGATTCGTAGACAGTATCAAAAATTCTCTACCCTAAATATCATGTGTCGAGTTCGTGTTAAGACATGAGTATAAAATTATATAAATCAACCATAATTCAACCCATTTAATTAAACAGAACATACCCCACAATCTTGACACGTTAATTTATACCCAATTCACAGATCATATAAAACAAACATGTAAATTAGCAAGCGTTTAGACTCTTCGAATAAGTGCTTGGCCAAATGAGTCTTTCACAATAACAATTGGGCAGATTACAGTTTGTTTTATATGGAAGTGTAGCCAATCCCCATTCCCCATCCCAATAATACGTAAAAGAGTTGTGAAAATGAGTGGCAATTTAAAATGATTCAACGCCATACCTATCATGATCCTGAGGGTACCCACAGACGCATGAAAATTGACAACCGAAGTTGTGCCCCCACCTCATCAAAACCAAGACTTAAAAATGCATCGCCCACTCTCTTTTTTAATTTACTCCCTCTTTCTCCTCTTTTGTCACCGTTTTGTCTCTTTACGGTGGGGGCATATTATCGTCTTTGATTCTTTTTTACTTTTCTATTTTCTACGTGACATTATCTTAGTGGGTCTCTCTCTTTCTGTCTCTGTCTCTCTCATTATGCCCAGGTGGGTGTCGGTGGAGAGCAAGCATCCTATGATGTTTTCCTTGTTCTCTTTCACTTTCACTTTCATTTCCAAACGTTGAACTTTCTTTTTTGGTGCATTCATGGTTCCAACTCTTGCCTCTCTCTCTCTCTCTCTTTTGATTTCTAATAACAGTACATAGTCGTGGATGATCCTTCAACTGATAACCATCTCTGGGGCTAACACTTTGACCAGGTGAGAGCTGCTACAGCTTGAACTCACATGCACCAGCTACCCCTTTCAGTCTTATCTTTAATTTTCAAGTTTTTTCGGTTTGATTCTTTGCCTTTATGGCAGCTTACATTAGTGTTTGCATGTTGCATTTTAACCATTATTTTCAGTTCCTAGTGATTTTGACTTCAACTGTGAGATCATTCATGTTGCCTTTATTATAATTTGATGGTTACGGCCAGACTCTTGTTTTTTTGGTAATATTTTTCTGACAAGATTTTCCTCCAGTCTGTCACTTTACTTGGAATAATTGTTGATTTTGTAAGACCATTTGTGTGGCATTAGTTAGCATATGACTCTGTTCATTGTTTGTGAGGCATAGATAGAAACTTAGAGTTACTTTTATTAAAGTAGTAATTAAATGATCAAATTTACCATTTCCTATCGGTTTAATCTTTTGAGATAATTGGTGATTTGATATAATATCATAGCAAATTACAATCTAATTGCAAGTAGTTATCTCTTAAGTTTGTTGTCTTGGCATAAGAAAAAATATTGTACATATACAACTTCAACTAGAATTATGCTTAAAAAAAAAAAAAAACTTCAACTAGAATTACCTTTTAACCGTTGTTTATTGCAAGGGAGATTCTTATCAAGTCACCATAACTTGGGGTTTTTTTTTCCCACTTAATATTTAGGCAAAGTTATGAATAATTTACTGAAAGGTCTCACCTTTCAATAACAATTAGTATTTACTTGTGGATAAGGATTTTTACTGAATTGTTTATTTCCTAATCAAGTTATTGTGAGTTAGGTTGAATTAGGTCACCTTACAAAAGACCCTTATATTGCAATTATCAGTAACTGTATGTTTCTAATAGTGGAAGGCTAAAGATTGATTAGTAAAGCATTGATCTTTGTGATGAAGTACACTGATATGGCTAAGATTGTAAATGAAAGAGCTGAATGTTTCAACGACCAAAAGCTGTCACCTCTGCTTCTTAGTTATATGCACTTGCTTTATGCGTCTTTAATTTTTATTTTGATATTTTCACAGGAAATACTCTTGTTGATAGATTGTTTTTGTACACCTGAATTGAGTCTCCCCCCCTCCCTTCTTGAATAGCAACTGAAATCATGGACCATAAGTCATGGCTTTGGAGGAAAAGATCTTCAGAGAAGACAATTGTTTCAGCTGAAAAAGTTGCGGTTCCCTTAGGAAGATCTGAAGAAGAGGTAATGGAGGCTTCTCTTGATCATCTACCTCATTTTCAATTTGCAACTTCCTTTCACCATCTTGCATATGCCTTTTCCATTTTCTGACTTTTTTTTTTTTCCCTTCCACATTGTGTGAATAACTTGCATCTTTGTGCGAGCACCTCATAGTTCATGGCCTTCTACTTTGTCACAGAGATGTTAAATGTGATTAATATATCAACTGTATTTCATTTATTAGATACGTACACTTCCAACACAGAATGAAGAAGGACCTGAGAGATCTGTGAAAAATCTCAATGAGAAGTTAGCCTCAGTCCTCCTTGATTGTCATGCTAAAGACAACCTTGTGACAAAACATGCGAAAACGGCCCAAGAAGACAATAAAGGTGATTCACTGTTATCCTTACCCCTCCTCTTTTCCCTCCTCTTTTCCCCACCTTCGATGATGCTTCCTTTGGAGGTTAGTTGTATTGGTATTATCTGCAAATCATCCTTAACTAATCCTTCTTTGAGGCTTACTTTGGCTTTCTGCTGACTCGATAAACAAAATCTTCTTTTAGGGTGGGAGAAAGCAGAAGCAACATGCCAAAAACAAGAACCAAATGAACCTTTGAGAGAGGGAACAGTTGCAAATGAACAACTAGCTTGTTCAGATGCTGCACTGAAGGAATGTAGGCAGCAGTTATGCTCTGTTCGAGAAGAGCAGGAGCAAAGAATCCGTGACGCCATCGTGGAAACATCAAGAGAATATGAGAAGGCCCAGAGGAAATTGGAGGAGAAGTTGGAGGAGAGAAGTAAACAGCTCACAAACTTAGCTGTTGAGAATACTCATCTGAGTAAGGCCCTTCTAACCAAAGAAAAAGTTATTGAAGATCTACAGAAACAGAAGTCTCAGGCAGACGCAGAATTCAATGTGCTAATGTCTAGATTAGATTCTGTGGAAAAGGAAAACACTTATGTAAAGTATGAGTTTCATATACTTGAGAAGGAGCTTGAGATTCGAAATGTGGAGATGGAATATAACCGTCGAACTGCTGATGCAGAACACAAGCAACATCTAGAAAGTGTGAAGAAAACCACAAAGTTGGAAGCAGAATGTCAAAGACTCCGTCTCCTCATGCAAAAACGGCTTCCAGGTCCTGCTGCTATGGCAAACATGAAGAGTGAATTTGATATGCTGGGAAGGAATCACACAGATATGAGAAGAAGAAAGCATAATCTTACAAGAGATCTGATTGTCCGAGAAGCTACAAAAGAAGCCTCCCCTGAAATTCCCAGTAAGAAGCTCAGTTTCATGATTGAGCGATTACGTGATGTGGAAGAAGAAAACAAGGCTCTAAAAGAAATTATAACCAAGAAGAACACTGAAATCCATTCTTCAAGAATCATGTATGCTCGAACAGCTTCCAGATTGTCACAGACTGAGGCTCATGTTACAGAGCTTTCTAGATGTCAAAAATCCATGGAGTTGAGTAGTTATAGTCCTATATCAAGTGAACTTTCTCCATTGGCAGGTTCTGAAATTGGTAGTGATGATGGGATTAGTTCTTCTGGATCCTGGGCTAATGCTCTAATTTCAGAATTGGAACACTGCCGAAATGCGAAACTCAAAAATCCACTGGCATATAAAGCAATTGAAGCTTCAGACATGAGTTTTATGAATGATTTTGTTGAGATGGAGAAACTGGCAATAGTTTCTGTGGATAAACCTAGGAGTGGGTGTTATCCCAATTGGATTGCTAATGATATAGTTCCATTTTCAGGTCATTCTGGTTTGAGCGATAGTAAACAGGAGATGCAATTGAAAACCGAACCAACTGAGAAAACTTTTGACTGGCTTCAGGTTGTTCTACAAGCAATGCTGGAGCAGAAGCGTATATCAAAACGAAGTCTACATGAGCTTTTTGAGGATATCAAAATTGCTTTGGGTTATATAAACCATCCAACTACACATGAAGCTGAGACAACTGCAATCCCAAGGCATCCTGGAGTGTCTGACCCTCTCCATGCTAGTGGTTATATCACTTTGAAATCTCCAAACGCACCTCCACTTGTAGAGTCATCAAATGGAGCTTCTGCTATAGACACCTCAGTGGACAAAAAGGGCAGCCAATGTAACCTATCTAGCCTGAGTAGGTCAATCCATAAAATCATCAAGCTCATTGATGGAATCAATCCAACATCTTCAGTCAGTAGTAGTACTCCAGAAGATTGGTCTAAGAGGGATCAAAATTCCAAACCATATTCTCCAGTAACATCAGCAGACTACTTTGTCCGTGTTTTCCAATGGAAAAGTTCGGAGCTAAGTGCTGTTCTACAACAATTTGTTTATACTTGTACTGATCTATTAAATGGAAAAGCTGGCATTGAAAAATTTGTCATGGAACTGATGTTTTCTTTAGACTGGATTATTAATAATCACGTGAACCCTAAAGATGCTTCAAGCGCAAGAAATAAGATCAAGAAGCATTTTGGTTGGATGGAATCCCAAACAGAAAATGAACCTGGAGTTCATACTTCTGAAGAGCAGTCATTGTGTTTGCCATTCATTGCTTCATCGCGTGACCAAGATGTTTTGCTCCAAATGGAGGAGGTTCAGTGTAAACTGCAAGAAGAAAACAGCAGATTAAAAGACGGATTGAAGAATGAGGAAGCCGCAAAGAAAGATATGGAAGCTAGGCTACAGTCAGCAACTGATAAGATTGAGGTCTTAATGACACAACTTCGAGAATCAGAACAAAGCATTGGAAACTTACAAGTTGAACTGGAAACTTTAAAAGAATCAAAGGGGATGATTGAAGATCAGATTGAAAATCAAAATTCAATAAATGAAGATCTCGATACTCAGCTTACTGTTGCCAAAGCTAAATTGAATGAAGTCTTCCAGAAGTTCTCCTCTTTGGAAGTTGAATTGGAGGATAAAAATAACAGCTGTGAAGACTTAGAGGCAACATGTCTTGAGCTTCAACTCCAGCTAGAAAGGTAACCACTGATTTCTTAGTTCTTTCTTCTTTGCAGACTAAACAAAAACTTTTCCTTGTTAATAGGAGAATTCTGATTTCTGAAATGTAACTCACAGTGTTGCAAAGGAAACTCCAAATTACGGTATGAATCAACAGGGAAAGCAATCCCAAAATGTAAGTTATTGACATCTTGTTGTGTTAAATACAGATCCATGTGTATATAGCTGTACAAAACTCTATTGAACTGAAAACAGGTACTGATCATATACAATAATCTGTGTTTTAAATAACAGAGATTATTGTTGAAGTTAGCTAGTAAAGAGTTATTACATAGAAATATATGATACGTTAATATGATTACTATATTGTATCATATTAAAGTTGTTTATAAAAACTCTCAGGGTTGGGAGATCACAACAGCTTCAATTAAGTTGGCGGAGTGCCAAGAAACCATCCTACACCTGGGAAAACAGCTGAAGGCTCTAGCTTCACCTAGGGAAGCGGCATTGTTTGACAATTTTTTCTGTAACACCAGCACCGCTGCTCCAACCACTGACAATAAAAAACTGAACAATCGTTCCTCCCTACGCGATCGAATGATTGCTGAGGATGATACTAAGGCGGAGATTCTCAAGTCTCCCAAAATTAAAGAAACTACAAGCACTGCAGACACACAGAAACAACTTGTTCTTCATTCTGATAGCTATAATGCTTCTCGTGCTCTTAATGCCGTGGTACATACTCCAGAAGCATATCTTGGGTCGAAGCACAAAGGAGGTAGCAATGCAGTCGGTGCACTAGCCATTGTCCCAAGTAAGAAGCAGGGAGGATTTGGTTTGCTAAGGAAGCTTTTGCTGAGAAGGAAGAAAGGAAGCAGCAGGAGATCTAGATCCCCTGTTGAGGCGTGAGAAGAAAAAGGCAAAGAGCCCAAGCTGGAAAAACTGCCCTTAAGCAAACAACTCGTCCCAGCAGGAGAATTTGAGTGAAAATTTGGGATTCTTTTTTCTTTTTTTCCAATCAGAGAAAGAGGGAGGGATTTGTTTTATTGTAAAGTGTTGCTGTTGCTGATGTACATATCTATTGGTTTGAAGACAATCAAGCGGTCCATGCATTTTGAACTATTTCATCAGGCATCTTAAAAGTCACATTTCATATCAATGTCTATCGGTATAATGTTGATTTCCAAAATGTTCTTAACGATTTGGAAGGAATCAAACTTTTAGGTCTATTTCAATCCACTGGTTGGTCATTGCGTCTCATGGAACCCATCATCGGATTGCATGCCCCACACCTGTCAACAAAATGGGTCTTTGAAACGTAAACACTGCCATATCGTCGAAATAGACCTTGCTCTCTTGGCCCATTTCTCGGTTCATCTGTATCAACGATCATTCAATCTTTTGACCTAATTACAATTTTTTGAAGGTGTTTGGTTTGTGCTTGCTACTTAGGCTCTACAACAGGCATAACCTGGATTTTCACTTTGACAAATGTATTTTTATTGGATACAATCCATCCCATCAGGGCTACAAATGCCTCCACATATCCTCGAACCAAATTTATATTTCTTGGAATGTGATCTTTTGATGAATCTTCATTTCCTTTTGCTTCTAACGCTTCTATGTCTGCCTTATCTCAGGTTCCTTCTCCCACTCAACAGGTTCTTCTTTCCCCAATCCTCTCTACAATTCAAATATTACAACTGAATTCAAATGTTAAAGCAGGTAACTAAGGTTTATCTTGTTCTCCTTGAGTGTCATCTTTATCTAATTGTTGCTTTGATCTACTTTATCATGAGTCCGCCCACTTATTGGTACAGGTGAGTCACATAAAAACTCTCTCATATTTTTTGTCTGAATTACTAATTATCTAATCCGAACAACAAAATTATTGTTATTCCTTGTGTCCTCCCAAAATTTATGTGACTTTTAAAATTATTATTGGATCAAAATTTAATAATAATCTATCACAAATCCAATAATAATTTTAAAAGTCACATCAATTTCACATCAATTTTAAGAGAACACAAGAAAGACCTTAATCTTCCTTCTAACATTACTCATTCTTGTGAATCTCTATCCAAGACAATAAATACTCATATGTCTTAAGCCTCAAATGTCTTGGGCCAAAAGATAATAAATATTCAAATGTCTTAAGGGTGTGTTTGGAATTGTGATTTCGTAAATAAAAAGTACAATTTTAAACTAAATCGTAAAAAATGAATCGTTTAGAAATTACGTTTTTAAAAATTTGTAATTTGAAAATGTAAATTTTTTGCGTTTGCAAATCGCAGGTAAATAGATACTTTTTTTGAAAACACGAAATTTTAAAAAATTAAACTGCGATTTTAAAGGTCAAACTGCAATTTTATCAAACGCTTAATTACGTTTTTAAAAATTACGTTTTTAAATTGTACATTTTAAAATCATTATTTTAAAAATCACACTTTTTATAATTGCATAGCCAAACGAAACCTAAGTCTCAAATGTCTTACGCCAATATGTGGCATCTGTAGATGCCGTATTAGTTAACCCAATGTCCCCAGCGGGAGTAGGTCTCTGCATTTAAGGCTCAAGACATTTTTAGAAGAAAAAAAATTCTAAAAATGTCTTAAGCCTTAAAATGCAGAGACCTTTTCCTGCAGTGCTGGGGACAAAAATTTTCTAATAACGTCTTAAACCTTAAATGCGGAGACCTACTCCTGTTAGGGACAAAATTTGTCTAAAAATGTCTTAAGCCTTAAATGCAGAGACCTACTCCTGCTGGGGACAATTGGATAACGAATACGGCATCCACAGATGCCACATATTGGCCTATATTCAAATGGCTTTTCTTTATGATAGTTTAAGGGTGCGTTTGGGTAAACGATTTTGTAGATAATAAGTGTAATTTTAGACCAAATCGTAAAAATTAGATTGTTTAGAAACTATGTTTTTAAAAAATTACAATTTGAAAAAGCAGAAAATCTACATTTTTAAATCGCAGTTAAGGGGATGCTTTTTTTAAAACGCAGAATTTTAAATGCTAAACTATAATTTTAAAAGCCAAACTCTGATTTTGCCAAACGATTAACTGCGTTTTTAAAAATCACGTTTTTAAATCGTACTTTTCAAAATCGCTATTTTTAAAATCGCACTTTTTAAAATTGCAATCCCAAACAGGCCCTAAATCATTAGGGCAACGCCAAGGATTCAACGGACAACAACGACAGAAAACGTGACAAACATGGAAATATTTTTTGTTGTTGTTGTTTTTTTTTTTCATGGAAATAGTTGTTTGTTATATCAATTTTTACTCTAATAGAAAAGAAGGGGAAAAAAAAAACGAGGATTGAAGCATCTTATCATGACATGACCACCAAATATAACCCAAGTTCACACTAATTTGTCTTCAAAGCCTTTCTCTGTCGAATTTAGGATTTCTTTGTTCTGTGAAATCTATACATGGAAGTTTATAGTTCAACTCCAAAAGTAATTGCTTCTAAAATCAAATTAGCCATCTTTTGTTTCTATTATAATTTATGTTTGGAAATTTGACTAAAAATTTCTCGTATATTCAATCCATGTGAATTTATCACCATATACAAACAGATCCGAATCTCCAGTAATTTATTGGGCAAAATATGTGAAAGAGTCTTTATGGGACCTACCTGCGCAAACAGGTGAGCGGACAATCCAAAACTTGCTTGGACATGTGAACTCCATACTAACTCTTTCATATTTATTACCCGAATTGTTAGGAAGGAGATCTCTATCCATAACAAGCAAGTTCCTCCTAGATTTTGTTCCTGGCTACAGCTGCTTCCTTCATTTCAAGCAAGGCCTCTTCAAAGCACTTGGCAAGAAATTCTGGATCAGGAATGATTTCTTTGGCCACCAAAATTTGCATGTCAGCCCTTCCTGCATAGCTCACCATGTGCATTGTGAGTGCCTGCATAACCAACCAGCAAGATATAATCAAAGTTATTTACATACAATTATCATTTACCTTATAATATCTCTACAAATCTTAGGAGTTCAATCAGGAAATTAAAGTGGGTGGGTTTAGAGGCCTGTACATGGGGTAGGCTCGATGAATTCACCCTCATGTAAGTTATAGGGTTGACTCCAACTGTGAGCTTTTCTTGTGGGCCAACCACGTTAGAGATTGTAAAGGTAGTGTTACAAACAATCCTGTAGTTAAGAAAACCAGCAGCCTACAGCATAAAAAAGAGAATTGTTCAAACTAAACAAGCCATTTCAGTTTCTTTTTTCCAACACAACATTATTGCTTAATAAAGTATCTACCTTTGATCCCAAGTAGGTCATTACAAAATGCCCAATTTTGTAAGAGAAATGAGCCTCTAAAGAATGTTTCTTCTGATCAATCATCACCTTAGCTCTCTTCAGATACTGCAGAGGATCAGAACCACTTTTATGGTAATAAACAGGTAGGAGCATTATGCCAAACTTGTTACCCCACCGTGATCCTGGATTGTCTTTCATCAAATCTGATAGATCCTGATCAGTACCAGACATTTCCATCCAATCCAAAAGTTTGAGTTTCAAGATGTCTTAAGAAGTATATAAAAAATGAAATTTAAAAAATAAAAAAAACGATGATGAATAGACAATAGCACAAGCAAATCAAAAAGAAGGCCATAACTGACCTGCATTCCTGGTTGTTCTCTTAGATTAACCATGGCCACCCCTGTCAATTGAAGCCCTTCTTGCAGAGCTAACAGTTACAATCAAACTCAATATTGTTATGATAATTGCTTGTCACTGATGTTTGATCGAAATGTAGAAGTACAACACTAGTTATAAATTTTTTTACCATGTGATCTTCGGTGATCAATATATCTTGATAATCCTGATGATATCACCCCAAAGAGAACGTCATTAATGGTCTGCATGATGAGATGAAATCCACAAATCATAATATAAGCATCAAAGAATGAGTCCTCACAAGTTATGTATCAAACTTTCATTATGGAAACTACACAGTGCCATCTAACAAGGGGAATTTAGGGGATTAGTTGCCTAACTCAATAAACCGAAATCCATATTTCTCAAATTGGGGGGGGAAAGTATATATGAGAAAGGAGAGGGGGGGGGAAAGTATATATGAGAAAGAATAATTATATATCTGAATCCTGGGTCCATCTAAGTGATCTGGCTTTTATCGCCCCCGGGGGGGGGGGGGGGAATAATATATGAGAAAGAATAATTATATATCTGAATCCTGGGTCCATCTAAGTGATCTGGCTTTTATCTCAAATATATTCTCCTTTTTTTCAAATAGATTTATTGCTCAAACACTTTTTCTAAACTATCAAAAAGCCTTCAACACTTACCGCACCGGGAACAGCCTTCTTGACCACCTTCATATCCTCAAGCCAAAAACTGGCCGTGGCTAGCATCCTCGGCCAGAGCTCCACCCCCTCTCCACCGCTTATAGCCGTTTCCTTGTCACGAAGCCACAAACCCCTCAACGTAAACTCCACCACAAACACCAAAGTGAACCAAACCATCTTCAGAAACCACAACAAAACCTTGACCCAATCCCACCAACCCCTCCGGTTCCCTCCCTCACTGTTCCTCTGGCTCCCAAGAGATCCCATCCTGGGCAGCGCGTTCGCATCGTCCTCCCTCCTGCAGCACGCCAAGAGCATCGACATCATCGAGACCCCATCTCCCAACGCGTGGTGAACGCGGAAGATGACGCACTTGTGGGCCAGCAAGAGGTGGATCTCCCACAACGGCTTGTCGTAGCTGAGCCCCGAGCTGGTCGACATGTCGGCCAAGTAGTGGTTCACCGCAGACTCGTCGTCGTCGTTGTCGGTGGACACGGGACGGTCGAGGACGATGAAATGGCTGTCCAGATCGATGTGGGTCCGGCGCCAGCGCTCTCGGCCGGTGGTGTCGCGGACCATGAGGCTGCAGAACCTGGGGTGAGTAAGCATGACCGAGCTGCGCACCTGGGACTTCACGGACTCCACGTCGATGGGGTTCTTCAACCCCATGGCGCAGTGTATTACTTGGTTAATTTCGGGTCGGATGAAGAGCCTGCCGGCCGGTGTTAGCGGCTCGTCGGTTTCGTTTCCCGGCGAACCCATTAGATAGAGTAGTGTTTGCGTGTGGTCTGAGTGAGCGAGAGTTGGGTTTGGGACAATAATGGTCCTAAAACATACTAGAGTACTTCGTACAAATTGCTTGAAACGATTACATTAAAAATAAAATGAAAAAAACGAGAATTCTGTTCACTGGACCACATGAAATAAAACAACAAACCAAGAAATCCTTTTTTAAAAAAATAAAAATAAAAAAAAAAATCAGAAGATTTGTGACAATCTTCTACGCAACACATCCGAGAAATTCGGACGTGTAGCTCTACGACGAGAGATATTGGTCACGACAGTTGTAAGAGCCACTTTCGGACTCAGAAGTTCAGCATTTATTTTTGGCAGCTAGCCCCAAGACCTGAATTGAATAGATCTTTCCATTTGATGTTCATGTCAGAAAGGATTAAAGCAAAGAAAATTCTTTGTTAAGAGTTTTTTTGTTATTATTTTTCTCAAATAAAAAATATTAACAAATAATTTCAAACATAAATAATCATAAAAAAACAAAATCAAAAAAAAAAATTTATACTTATGTCATATGAAAATATTTTTCAAACCAAAAATAAATTATATCCTCAAAAACACGTCAACAGACAAACGCGTTTGCTTCCTGTCCATCCATATAGAGATGATAGAGCTCGTGGTGATGTAGCTGCACGTCAAGTTCATCATTTTCATCCATGTGAAAATGCCTTCCAAATTATTACTCGCGCTGATAATTGGGATTGTGCCAAAAAAAGGGGAAAGGGAAGCTGTATAATAAGTTCACAAAAAGCCATCGATCGGTTTCTGGCCTTTCATGGGCCATGGCAGCATAAACTGGCTTATTGTCAATCCATCCAATGACAAAGAAACTAGGAATACAATTAGAATGCTAACGTGCACGAAAAGATCAAGATTATCTTCATTTCAAATGAAATAGAAAAGAACCGATTAGGCCAATTTTAAGAATAAATTATAATTCGGTCAAAGAAAGTAACAACACAATTGGAGTGCCAACATGCACGAAAGGGATCAAGATCTGCACGGCATCAACCAAAACTGCATTTAGTGTAAACAACGATGTTTCATGCACCTATCAAAAATTAATTACTTATAGCGTACAACCAATTCTCTCTCTTATAGCTTCTCAGTGTCCTCCGCTTGTTCGGTTGCAGCGCAAAAACCACCATCTATGAGAGCCCATTTCTTGGCCTTTGAACCAAAATGCTTCTAAACTGGGCTTCGACCCATTTCCAGTTCTTTTTCTTTTTTTTTCTTTGCCTTGCATTGGTTTGGTTGGGCTGCCTATGTAAGGCCCTTTCTTTTCTTTTTCTTTTTTCGTGGCCTTGTATCTATTCACTTGGACCCATGTACTGTTTTTGTTGATTGTAGTGATATTTTATCTTGCCTAGGAAAAAAAAAAAAACAACAATTGAAGTGTCCTACCCATACTCTTGGTACATCAATTGATCACAAATCAACATTTGTTACTTTGACAACAGCCTCTTGGTACCTCAAAATTGCTTCTCTTGAACTCAAGATGGTTGCCGAAAATTACAAGGACATACAAAATTCCCTACACACACCCATGCCGACGAAAACTATAACATATATCTATCTTTCTTTTTTTTTTATTACAAAAGTGTTTAGGTTTTGTCTCTATTTTGTGCACTCAATAATTAATTTAAAAAAAATTAATATTATTCTTCATACTTATTTATTATATTTATTTTATATTAATTGATATAAAAAATTAAAAAAATAAAAAACACAAAAAAGAATACATTTTCTTTCACTCATAAAAGAATCACCCACCTCTAACAGATATGAACGGCTGAGATCGACTTGGTATTTATAAACGTCTCAAGATAATTTACCACCGCCAATACTCAAAAGTCAAAACGGAGAGTTTCTTTCTGAGGACAAGCTCGTAATAAGACACTCAAACCAAGGGCATTTACATCCCCTTCTCAAAACCCTAACACACACAAACACCCCCATATAAATACCTCACTTTTCGCCTCCATTTCTCAGGGTAGGCAAATTAGGGTTTCACTCGAGCAGAACTCTCACTCTCTCTCTCTCTCTCAAAAGCAAAAATGACGACCGCTGCGGCTGAGTCGGTGCAGTGCTTCGGGCGCAAGAAGACGGCAGTGGCGGTGACCCACTGCAAGCGCGGGAAAGGGCTGATCAAGATCAATGGCTGCCCCATTGAGCTGGTGGAGCCGGAGATCCTTCGCTTCAAGGCCTACGAGCCAATCCTCCTGCTCGGACGCCACCGTTTCGCCGGCGTCGACATGAGGATCCGCGTCAAGGGCGGTGGCCACACGTCTCAGATCTATGCCATCCGTCAGAGCATCGCCAAGGCCCTCGTCGCGTACTACCAGAAGTACGTGGACGAGCAGAGCAAGAAAGAGATAAAGGATATTCTCGTCAGGTACGACAGGACCTTGCTCGTTGCCGATCCCCGGCGCTGCGAGCCCAAGAAGTTTGGTGGTCGTGGCGCCAGGGCTAGGTTCCAGAAGTCATACCGTTGAGAGAGAGCAATCGAAGACCCAGAATCAGAAGGCAAAAAAGTTCGTTTTTTCCGATGTTTTGAGGCTATGGTTTTGGTATTTAAGACTTGGCTGTTAATGGGGTTTTTCTATTTTTCTTTGTTTCATTCAAAAAGTTGGGAGCTTTGAGTTTTGGGTATTAGTATGCTTTCTCGGTTAAATGGAACTTTGAGGTTTTAGATTGATAAATATATGCAATGCTTTGTTTAAATACCGCGTTTTTGGGGTTTATCTGCTTAAGCCTATCCTTCTAGTTGTTTTGGTTTTTCTTTAGTACTAGTTTATTTACAGCTTCCTGAATTATGTGTTATAACACATGTTTGATTCGGTTTATGCTTTATGGGTTTAAGTGTCTCAGCGTAGTTGTTTATATTTGATTTTAGTTATTTTGGAGGATGTACATATTTGCTTTCGGCTATGATGTTGATATGTTTTCTATTGTTACAATTTTCCAAATGTTTTTTTGTCCTATTTGTGCCTTTGGTTTCCGGTGAAGGCCAGGACGTTCGTGGTTTTATTTCTCATAGGTAGTTTGGGTCTTTTCAAGGATAATTTATGGTTTACTTGCTCTGTTTCTCCTTGGCAATAAGAGTTGCTGAATGTGATTTGACTGGTTACCTCATTTTTTATTTAACTCATGGGTCCTTAGTTTTGAGTTAAAGGATAATATATTGTTCTATTGGTATGTTATAGTTTTGACATAGTATTTTGTTATAACCATCATTTTGGAACTCTGATTTCAAGGATGATGTTTTTTACTGGTATGTTTTTCTTGCAAGGTTTGAACATATTTTGCACTTAACTCTTGAGAGAGATTTAGATTCATTTGTAATACTGTCTGTGTTTTATGAATGTTAAAATAGTTTTGATTGGAGAACTCAACTAGAAGTGTCTGGTTTTAGTTTTTGTTTATAGGCATTCAATGTTGATGGAATTTGAGGTTTTTGCATCTCTTGAAAATTTTATTTGAGACCCTGTACTTTGTGTCCAAACGTTGGGTTCAGCGAATAGCCACATAATTATCATTTGTGGGCTGGTTATACGTTGAGATTACTTTCTGCTGCCTCCTTATATTAACTTGCACCTGTATTCAGTCATGCTCATCCACCAGAATACCTATTCTTGTTCTTTCTCTATTGTATTTTAGTGTACCAAACCTGGTCCAAGTGTACAGCTAAATATTAACAGCCTTTGTATTTTAGGTATCTAGGAAATGTCTGAAGAGTAATGCAAGTAGATAGGGATAAAAGGTTTTCCTGCAAGCCATGCTTTTTGAATAAAATACTTTGGTTGAAGACCAGATTTGTTGCCTGGAACATCCGTTTGAAATGAAAGTATCATCCAGTGCATGATTATTGTTATTGTATATTCTGTTAAGATAGAAAGTGTGATGTCAGAAAGGATATGTGGTAACCATTATAGGTGATTCACATGCTGCTTGCAATTAAAGATATAAGTCCTCTTGGTCCCATGGAAACATCTGCTTTGTTTTCTCGTTTTACCCTTTGCTGATATTAGGCATAATTGGTCTTTTACAAGTTTGTTTGTCTCTGTTTAGTAGCATCTATCAATGTAATAAATGTTTGATCAGGCAGAATATGAGAATTTTCACTGTCCAATAGAATATGAGATTTATCATTGTGAATGTTTAGCTTATCCGGAGTTCTTGATCTAATGGAAACTTCCATTTTGGAGTTCTGGATTGGTTGGCAGAAATTGAGGTAGGCTATGGAATGTGCATGATTAGATTGCCTTATCCTCATCTCTGCCAAATGTTTGAGACTTTTGTTTATGGCAGTGTTTTCTAAGTTGCCTAAACATTCTATATAAACGTGTTTCGTTCTTGTTAGCCTTTTACTTGACGAGGCTTATTAGTTTTGGTGATTCTTGCTTTATGATCTTTTTAAGCGTATTTTTCATTTCTTGTCGATTCCTTCGAAATACAAGGTGAATTGTGAATGGATTGAAGTCATTGTTGCCTAAGCCTTGTGTTTTTTTAAACGAAGAAATTGGTCAGTTCATTTACAAATGACTAATGTTACATACACTCCAACTTTTTTACATCCAATTACACACACCCTTAGACCGCTTTTAAAACCATCATTGCATTAGAGATGCAAAAAAGTTGGAGTGGGTAGCATAACTTGTAATTACTTATCCTCAATAGGGTTGTATTGAATCTGAATGGTCCATATTGGGCAGTTAAGGATTTAAGATAAATTGCCGGACAAAAGCCACCAGAGCTTTTAAATTAGCAGTTAGATTAGTTAGATTTGTCATTTCAGGAATAGCCCAAAAGAATTGGAAATGATCTTCCATGGTTTTTTTTATCAGTTTTAAGAAGCATTGATTTGTTATTGTTTGATTATGTTCATTCTTATTAGCATAATGTTTGATCTATTCTATCCCTTTGTATAAAAGCCTTTTCTTCTATTGTTCTTGTGTCAAATTTAGATCTAAAACACGAAAGTGAAACCAAGCTTACACTCCTGTATAAGAATTAGCTCCATTAAGTAACCAAACAAATAAAGAATGTGATTGCACCCGAACAGGAACAAATATTGGAATTAAATAAATGTTTGCTATATTAATGTTTTGAGTCATCAATAATAAGTAAGAATAAAATATATATATACTAAAGGAGTGCATACAAATCTGAATAGTCATATGACTCATATCTGAGATGGCTTTATCTGCCTTATTTATCTACTTTCGCAATACTAGACTCTTGTTTTTTATTTATTTTTTATCTTTTTTGTTGTTGTTGTGTGGATCATCATTATCAGAACTCTGGAACCATAGCCATTTATAACGGGCTTATCTCAAGTGCTATTTCACACTCTCTGTGAAGCTTCATCCTGATGCTCTACCTCTTTGTTATAATTCTGCTCATTTTCTGCAGAAGCAACGTACTCCTTCCTCGGGTGAAGCGCAACAGATTCATCAAATACATAATCCCAACTGGCTATGAATTCTGGTGATTTAAGATCATAACATCTCAATCTACGTCCTTTCGCCCCATTAGCATAGTCAATAAATATACATTTATTTAACCTAAGCTCAAGTTTACCTTCATTCACATGTCAACAAGCAGGACAACGAAAAGTTTTCAAATTCAAATAATCAACCAGAATACCAGAACATACCTCAAAGAAGAATCAATAGTTGTTGATGTTGAATACTTGTCCAAATAACAAATAGTATACGCATTCCATGGCTTGAAATTGAAGAATACACCACTTTTCTTCTTCAGAAAATACACTCATACTTTTCTTGAATAATCACCCGTAAATGTCACAAAATACTAAGCACCACCCCTTAATGGAATCTAAGAGGAGTCCAAAGATATGAATGTATATAATTCATTATACCACTCATTCTATGGATACATATACTAAACTTGTCTCTGCATTACTTGAATATACAATGCTCACAAAAGTCAAGCAATCTTGTTTTTTTGATCACAAAGCAAATCTTGTTTTCTTTGGATTATCATACCCCTACCATACTACCTTGAAGAAAGTATAAATCATCAACTTTGTTACCTTTCATCACAGTTAATGGGCTTTTACTAACCCTAATGACTTCATCTCCACAAGAATACTTATATTTAAAGGGGTTCAAAATGCCCAAAGAAATAATATTTGTGTTCAAATCTAGTATATGTGAACATTCGTCAAAGTCTTAACAATTTCGTCATACACCCTTATTTTGGTTGTACAAATACCAACAATCTTGGAGTTAACATCGTTTCTCATCAAAACTGAACAACTGTTGATTGACTTTTAGGTAGTAAACCAATCCATTTAAGGAGACATATAAAATGTATATACAGTATCAAGGATCTAAGTGTCGTTAAAACGGCTATAAGAAACGATAATTGCAATGACAAATTTTGAAGCTCTAATTTTTTCTTCAACAATACCAACCACAAAAGAGAAACTTGACTTGCCATATTCCCCGTTATTTTTCAACTTCGGACACTCAATTTTGTAATGCCCATACTTTTTGCAATAATAATACTAGCTTTCTTCATATACTTGGACTCTGATAAGCCTGTTGATTTTCATTTATCTTTACCCAAGTCTTTCTCATTGGACTGACCGGTAGAATTAGAGAAATTTGTGGGATGATCACTACATTTCTCATTCAATCTTATCCTTAACTCCATAGAATTCAAAGTAGACTAAACGTCTATCAAGGAGAATGTATCTCTATCGTACAACAAAATTGCACTGTGAACTTCTTCAAAAGAGAATATTCTACATTGTTTCTCTCTTTTCACACTGTCTTCTCTCTTTTCAAGAGGGGTGCTCTTAGTCTCACATATAGCACAAGAAGTCATTGAGAGAATAACCTGAATTCTAACAAGAGAAGGAAAGGATGGAAGGCGTGAAAAAAACGTCTCCGACCAAGACAAGAATTCTAAGCCGGCGTCGGTAAAAACACAGACAAAACGGACCACGTAAAAGACTTGTAGAAAAAAGAATTTGATCCCACAATCTGACTTGAGAGAATCCAGTCAAACTCACACCAATAATAATAATATATATAATATGCCAATAATTCTTGTCTAAACAAAATGACGAGTTGAGTCAGGGAGTTACCTACTTGAGTTATTTTTCAATGGCCACCAGTGATATTTTCAGTCGTGGCCCGTGGGCTTCAGAGGATGAATTGACCATAAAATTGTCGTATTTCTACTGGAAATTAATCAAATGGTAGAATAATATACTCAAAAGACAAAGAATAAGAGTAAAAAAAAATAAAGCCCACGACTGAAAATAATTGGTGACTAGCTTTTATATGTACGAGAAGTCTGAAAAGTGGCTATTTTGGGAAAATTACATTTTACCCTCTCAATGTTTCAAAATTTGTAATGCACCCCCCAATATTTGAAAAAAAAAAAAATTACTGTTCATCCGTTGTTTTTTTATTTATGTTTTATTTTTTTAAATAAACGTATGAATAGTAAAAAAAAAAAATTCCGTCATATTAGACAGCAAAATCTAACGGAATGTTCAAATTGAAAATTTTTTCAAATATTAGGGGGTGCATTGCGAATTTTGAAATATTGATTGCTAAATTGAAAATCCTTCAAACATTGAGGGGTAAAATATAATTTTTTCAGCTATTTTTAATCAAGAAATCTTTCCCATAATTTGCGCATGGACCATACTTTTGGTGTGAGGTGTTAAACTTGAAAAAAAAAAAAAAAAAAAAATTAAAGAGAAAATATTAAATAAAAAATATATATGTGTTTTAAAGTTTTTTTTTTTTTTTGGGAGTCACCTTGTAGTTTGGGATGCCACAAAAAATATTTGAAGAGAAAAAATTAATTTTTAAAGGTTTATTTAAAAATATATATATTTTTAAGCAATTTTTTTAATTTTTTTTTTTTCTAGAGCACCACGTGACTTAAGGTGGCCACAAGTGGATCCGTACCTGCTCTAATTTCCTTTGCGTCAGTAGAAAGTAATAATTAATGGGTATCACACCCTCTTTCTAGGGGATGATAATTAGGACGTCACATCTACCATAATGGAAAGGCCGAAATTTCATGACAACCTACATTGAAATCGACAAAAAGTGGCATGTGTGCATGACTTCTGCACGTGTTAAAATAGTACGTTGCAAAAGAAATCAAAAAATGTTACAATTATTTTCATCAATTTGCCTTGAGGATGTTTTTGGATGGAGCAATAAGACCCCTTTCCAACGAGGGGGTACGGACAGAATTTATTTATTTATTTGTTTTCATATGTCCATACCCTTTCATTGTAGCGGAGTCTTACGCAAGTATGTGACGTTTAGCACTATTCTTACGAATCAAGTCACATATTAGTACTAATTTACTTATTTATTGAATCGTGGATTCATTATAAAGGAACAATGCTAATTTACTTATTTATTGAGTCGTGGACTCATTATTGAAGAACAATATCAAATAGTATGATAGAAATAACAAAGATTAAAAACTCAAATGTTAAATGGCACATATTATTTTTACAGGATAGTTTGTAAGAAATTTATGTAGGTCTAGTGTTCCTTCCACTTCACTAAGATTATCGAATTAATCAAAGACACTATATTATTTTAGTGTTTCCTCCACATTAGCATTTAAAATAGAGAAATAATTATTTTTATTCTCTTAATCCTCTCCTGTTCATCTTCATATAAAAATGTGTGCAAATTCATCATTAAATTTATGAGATTACATGTGTGATTTCAATGGTGAATTTGAACATCTCTTATATAAAGACGAACAAAAGATAATTAAGAGAATAATGTGTAGCATTTCCCTTTAAAATAAGGCTAATTTGTGGCTTTATATGATAAGAATCATTGACTCATTTTTCAATGGTTAGCACATTGCAAGAAAATGAACTTTCAGATTGAGACAAAGTTTTCCTCCTCTCTAAAGTGGATCAGTAGAATTCGTCTAATTCAGTTTATTAAATTGACATATATAAAAATACATATGAGGATCATATATTCTAAAAACTTGGGTTTATTAACACACATCCTTCGTAATGAATTAGACGAAAAATAAACAAACGGTGGGACACCGGTGCTTGTGTGTTTGGATTGGGCGGTCATTTGATGCGACGGCAGAGAGTGATCCCATCACCAACAGAAAGCATGCAGATCTCAATCCTGGGGTCCACAGCGAGGGCCTTGTTGAGCTCCAAAACGAACTGCCTATAATACATCAGGTACTCAGGGAGTGGCGCATCATCTGGTGCAGCAACAGAGCCGTTCCAGAGGGTGTTGTCGTAGCCGATCAGTCCCCCGACCTTCACAAGCTCAATCAGCCTCTTGTGGTAGTTTAGGTAGTTGTTCTTGTCCGCGTCCACAAATATAAAATCAAATGTACCGAAGTTCTTGTCCTGTTTTGTTCACCACACATATTTTAGTACTTTTAGAAATTTCACAAAATATATATAATTAAATTTATTTTTTTATTATCATAATTTTTAAAAACAACTAATAATTTAATATGATGTCAAAATAAAACTTTGGATTTATGCTTAGTTTTCAAGTATTCTCTTACTCAAACTCTCTTTCGAACCTTTTTTTTTTTCACCAAAAACCACACCACAAGTATTTATGTGGTTTTCACATTTCTTACTCCAGTTTTCAAGTATTTATGCTTAGTTTCCAAAATCTTTTTTTTTAAAGTGGGGTTGCCTTGACTAGATCTTTGAGATACTGCATAAAGTGCGTGATCCGAACAAATTATTTGTATTCCAAAGAGGTCAAACCTTGGATGTGATGCTTCATGGGGCATCAAGACCAAATGACTTACCATTCCAAGCAACCCCTTCAGGTTTCGCGTGTGCCTTTTTGTTTCCAAACAATGAAAGTTTAAAGAAAAAAACAAGGTCATGGGTGTGAAAAATTTACATCTTCAACCAACTGGTCAAGAACTGGGAGAGCAGGGCCTTCTCTGAAGTCAATCTTGTGGGCAACACCAGCTTTTTCAATGATAGGCAGGCCAAGCTCGTAGTGTTCTCTGTTGACGTCCATGGCCAAAATCTGTGACAATCAAAAACAGAACATTATTTTTACTTTCCATTTTGCTGGCCAAAATCTGTATTTTTTGTTTTACGATGGGTTCAAAGTACTTAAAACTGTATTAAATCACCAATTATTTAAAAAATATCAAATTTAATTATTTAATTTATATTATAATAACTACTCACTTTTCCGTCCTCAGGAAGAGCAAGGGCTGTGGCGAGGAGGGAGTAGCCTGTGTAGACACCGATCTCCATGGTCTTCTTGGCATTGATGAGCTTGAGGAGCATGTTCAAGAACTGGTTTTCATCAGCAGTGGTGGTCATGGTGTTCCTGTTTTAATTCAAACCAAAATCACGTGAAAATTAACACCATCATCCCAATTATAGGACAATCTACTAAATTACTGCACTTTTTTTTTACTATCTTAATTAATTATCATGAACCTCACCATGGATGCTTGGCTGTCATCTCTCTGAGCTCCTTCATGGGTTGAGGCTCTCTTGGGTACACGCTAGTCTGCAATATATACTACAAAAACCGAACCCAAAAGAATTAAGAGAATAAATTAATTTTCAAAAACCAAATAAAATTGAAAGATTTATAATACATGGTATATATATATTAACGTACCTGGTAAAGAGCATCACTCTGCAAAAGGCTCTTGTGACCCGACACATGGTGCGATCCAGCTTGGTTTTGGTCTGCTGCTTTGGTATCCATTACTACTGAGTACTTTTCTTCTTCTTGGGTTTTCTGTTCTCTGCAGAAATTTTCCTAACCCTGAGAAACAAAGAGGAAAGTGGAGGGGTATTTATACAGGCTAGAGGAGGGATCCACTTCCCAACAGTGCATGAACTTAATTCGCTGAGGCCCTACTCATTTGTTTTTCTTTCTTTCATCCATTTTTTTCAAGATTTCCGTTAGGAGGACTGTATTATTCAAAGTCAATCACCTAAGGGACTTCATCCGGCCTCTACCTTCAACCGGGTTTTAAAATTGGATCTAGGTCGATCGGGTTTCGTCCCATTGGGGTCAAACAATCTGTTTTCCCATTTTTCATTAAATTTTCTCACTTAAACTTTATTTTATAGCATGGTTTTGGTTGAGAATAAAAAATATATTTGATTTGTAGGTTTAGAAACATATAGATGTTCAAAATCAATGAAAATAAATTATCTTTTAAAGAAAATTTTGGTTGTAAGACTCAAAAATTGGTTGAAAAATACTAGAATATTAATCTTTAAAGCCACATAAACATCATAAAACATTAAACTTCAAAAAGAATTCCATCTTCAGTAATTTTTTGTGAAGATTTTTTTAAAAAAATTCGGCCAAACCACACCCGCATAGAAACTTGAAACCCAAAACAAAAATCTCACAACATAGAATACGACGTTGGTCTGGGTCTAACATCGATCTGCAATTCAACTACTCTCACCAACAATTATAATTAGTCATAATTAAAACCTCAAATCCTTCAAAAATAACAACACCCAAATGAACCACATATCAACCCTTAATCAGCCATCAATTATATAATTGGTAGTCACAAAATCATAATCTAAAAATTTTGCCAATAAAGAGAACCAAAAAAAATTTCAAACGTATTACCCACATCAATTCTTCCCTATAGTTTGAGACCGACTAACAAACTTGTTTTAAATCAATTGAGATCGAAATACAATGAGATAGGTTACAGGACTCTCTAAAATTCTATAAAGTTTATGACTAAATTTTCAAACAAGAGAAAATCAAAAAATGCATTTCAATTACTCATAAACTCTACATATAGCCACCCATATGATTTTGTTCCACCCATAATCAATTTCACAGAAAAGAAGAAAAATATCAAATATGGGTGTTCGGATTTCTTCTCCATGAAGAAACTTATTGTCATAGCACAAAACGTATTTGACAAAGAAATCTAAAACACATAAAACTTACTCAGTAAAAAAAGAAGATAGAGATGTAATTGATAATTAGTATTTGTTTGTAGCTTTTAAATAAGATAACTGAATGTAGTTAGTTTCTGTTTGTATAATTAATTTCTTTTTATAGCTTTTAAAAAAAATAACTGAATATACAATTATCTAAATTTAACTAATTGATGCCCAAATATAAGGTCAAAAGACGAAAATTATAGTATCAAATAAAAAGAACTATTCTTGAGGCATACCACTTTTTATAAATCTTTTTTCTATTTTTTTTCTAATTACTTTTTATATATCTTATATATCTTTAGCTATATATATATATATGTTAGACTTAATTCAACCGCATCCCTGGGATGCAGACTTTAAAATCAGCGAATTAACAGAGTCAAGCGAATCAGCCAACGGAAATCTATAAGTTTGCCAAAATCTTCACGCCTGATTGAAACATGAATGGTGACGGTTTTTTCTTTTTCATTTTTTTTTTCACTTTTTAGTTTAAATATAGTCAAAATGTACTTTTGAAAAAAAGTAAAAAATAACTTAAAAATTTTATTTTTCAACGCAATCTCAAATAGACCCTTAGTCAAATATTTATTACTCTATAAAATGCCAAATTCAAACCAAACACTTAACACAGGAATTTTCTTCTTCTCTTTTTAATTTTTTTTTTCAATGATCTAAATTAGATTTTATTAATTTAATAATATATATATATATATCACACGTGATAAGTTTTTGTTATATTATTTAAAATTCCTAAATAATGTGACAAAAAAAAAACAAACAAAAAAAGAGAAAGAGTAACAAATTAACAATGGGACGAGGATTCCTATTTAAATTGCTAGCAATTTAAGGAGTAATTATAAGAGAGATAATGCAAAACTCCATTGTTCAAATAAATTTTGAACCGACGGATCACCTATATGAACAGCTGATCCCGCATGAACTGTTTTACAGTAGAGAAATATTTATTTTCATTCTCTTACACATTTTATATCCATTTTCATATAAAAAATATGTAAATTTATTATTAAATTTATGTGATCTACATATAAATAATATAAATTCAATACTAGATATAAAAAAAAATATATATGAAACAAATGTAAAGAAATTAATTGGTGCAATCTCAATCCATAACAGTGAGCAACCCTCATAGGGAAAAAGATTTTAAAATGGTGAAGAGCCAATTAGTATATACTTAAGAATATAATTGTCTAAAAATTTTAAAAAATAATTGTATTCTTTTTTTTTTTTGATTTTAAAATAATTGTATTCTTAAATTTATACTAACTGACTTCTCATTTAAAATGAAAAGAATCTGATCCCTCAAATAGTCCAAACGGAGAAGATTAATTAAACAAAATGAAAAGATTTGAACCTAGGCGACATTATTGAACCTTTTCTTAGACCTTTGTTCTACTAACGTACGACATCATGGAACTAACCTATGAAAATGTTACACGTAGCAAAATATTATCAATTATTGTAGCCTCGGTGGCGAGTAGCTGTTTTGTCAGTCAAAGTCTACAAAAACGAGTCTAATCAGGCAACCGTGCCATGAATACGATGGTGTTGATTTTTAGTCTATCCTAGCCCAAACCATAGCCACGCCAAAATTGACCAATTTATTAGAGTCAGTTTAATGATCACATGATCTGTTGGAGGAAATTGAGTGGAGTTACTTCATAGAGGAGCAATCATACACGTCCATTTTTTTATTCATTTCTTAACTATCTTATGTTATTGATTTTTTAAATTCATTATTATTGAATCGGTAGAATTTACGTTCATTTTTTTTTTCATTGTTAGAATTTTTGTTTAATTTTCTCTTAATTTCAAATAAAATTGAATTGTTTAAATTTAAAATTTGTGAATTTAACTGTGTAATTGATTTTGATATCTGCACATCTTTTTAAAAATTTAAAAGATATAGTTTCATATACAATATTTAGATGCATTAACTTTAAATTATGATCATAAAATAAATATTATTAATTTCAAATAAAATAAATAAAAAATCCTTTTATACATACTTCTGAATCCCACAAAAACGGCAAATTAAGCGAATGCAAAGGATTTAAACTTCTTGTAATTTTTTAAAATTATAGAGATTTATGGGTATGTTTCTTGAAAAATCACATAATTTTATGCATAAAAAGATGAATTTTTTCTTTTTATTTTTTTAAATAAAATAAAAAATAAAAAATAAAAAAAAGGTTAGAAGCTTCTCTAGTGGGATGATATATCGAAGAATTTTTTTTTTTTTTTTAACTTTGGTCGGTCACCCTCATCATTCTTAGAAGAGAAAGTGAAGGGGATTCATCATGGAATCCCCCTATGCACGACATGTACTACAAAAGTCTTCTGTAGAGAAGCTTGGAAAAAACTCAATCGACCTGCAGATGAACAAGTCTAACTGTTACGTCATTTTAAATCAAAATTTGATTCCAATTTTTGGCACTCTCTCCATTGAATTGACTGAAGAGCTCAGCCCGCCCTCTGTCCCGGCTACTACACGCTAATTAGGAACCTCCCTTCAAAGAAATTTCCCTTCACAAAGAAATTTTAGTTCCTTTCTTTGACCCTACCATATATATCTTTTTTTTTTTTTGATGAATTAACCCTACCATATATTACAAGATCATTAACAGACTGAAGTGCATCCTCCATTGTAAATCACTTCATTTCTTGCGAAGAGTGCAATCTTTGCTAGCATGTGAGCAGTGTCATTCGCCTCCCGTATGACGTAGGCCAGATACCCCCCCACCGTTGAAAAGATTCCAGCACAATGCGAGCACTATCGATTAACTAGCTATACCGACACCAATTTTTACCATCCTTTGTTAATGGTAACAAAACCTGTGTACTGCATCCCCTTCCAATTCCACGTTTTACCACCCAATCTCTTTGACAAAAATTATTGTCCTTAAAAGCTGCCAGAGATTCCATAACAGCAGGAAATAGCATCGTCTTATTTTTCAAACCTAGAAAGTTTTGGAGAATAGAATGACAGGTGAGTGCGCCTTCTTTCATAGACCAAATATGTTATTCAATTAAGAAAGTGTGTCCTACTTACAAAAAAAGAAAAGAAAAAAAGAGTGTGTCGTGACTTGTGAGTATGCAACAAGGTTTTCTAGAATGTCAGACAAATGATCAACTTCAATAATACACAAACATTCTCCCATAATCTTGTTCCTCTTTGTATATGATTATGATTATGTTCTGTTAATCTTTTGAACTTTTGTGACTTAAAACATTAATCTGATGGTGCTAGTCAATTTTCTCTGTAATTAGGGGTGGCTGCTAGATAGAAGTGGCCGCCAAATAAGAAGACTATTTCATTCGATTACCTTAATTCTATGCTTTGTATGGTTATAGATATTGATAGATTTGTTAATTTATTAAATTTTCATCATATTCTCAAAAATAAATATATTTATGTGGAGGGAATTCATCAACTTGAGAACAAATTAATTCAGAGCATCAAGAAAATCAGGCAAGACGACAAACTCCCGTCGCTGCCTCTAGAAATCAAATCATGCATGTAAGAATCAAATCAATCAAATTAAGTTGCTCTTTGCCTCTTTCCACCTACTGCTCCTGATATAAAAGAAAGGATGAGGCTTGCATGCTGTAGAAAAACTACAGCATGCAAGCTGTAAAAAAATTAAGGGCTTTGATTAACTGAAAATTTTTTTCAGTTGATTTTAGTTGATCTTTCCTTCTCTATCTCTTACTTTTACGTGGTATTACGATCTTTTTTTCCAGTCTTTTGTTTGACTATTTTGATCCTTTGTTGGGTGTTTTGATCATGACTTTTCGCCGGTCAGCAAACATCGTCTTCAGTTTTGTTCATCCAATTCTATGCTCAATGACAAATACATGCACATAATTTTTCCACCTTTTTATTTTTTTGGGTGCAAATCAAATAGGCAAAAACTTCTACCACCAAAAAAAAAAAAATCGACTTATAAACAATGCAGAAAAATAAATCAATAAACCCACTAGCAATTCACCAAATTTTTACTTTAAAAACCCTCTGATAAAAAGGAAAAATTACGGGATTTACTTCAGTTAAATCTTCTACTAACGACAACAATGAGTTTTATAACTATCTTCTCAAGAACAACTTCTGAGGTGAGGTTACCAACACATAAAACAAACAATTATTGTAGTGTGTGTTACAAATTTATTTATTTTTTAGCCCATTTATCATTTCTCTTAATTTGGCGTTAGCTGGCCATTGAATTAGAAATCAGTCGTTATGACCGTTTGGTTTTTATGAACAATGAATTTCTAAGTTATGACCATTTGGTTTCATGGAATCTGTGTTTCTAACGTTTTATGACCGTTAGACGTTAGTCATGATAAACCTTTTCAAGACATTAATTCTAGCCATTTGGTCATAAACCTTATTCAAGACAATTGGATCGATTCTAGTAGATTCGAAAAGAAAAAAATATCAGCTTCTCTTTGTAACCCATCATCTTTAACGTCTATAAAAGGCATACCAAATAATACTTGATTATATATATATATAATCAAAAAATCTGTTAAAAAACTTCAAAAAAAAAACTTTTGCAGTAACTTTCATAAATTATTCTTTAATATTATTTTAATATAAAAAATTTTATCTCCTCTCTTTATTTCCTCTATCATTTGTTTAAAATAACATTTAAATGATTTATCTTTTCTCTCTTTTTCTTCTACCATTTAATTTAAAGAATATTTAAATAATATAGAGAAATGATAAGAAAAGCTGCTACAAAAATTATTTAAATAGAGAAGTAAAAAGTAACTTGGTTCCCTACACTGAAAAAAAACCTTAAAGAAACTGCTGCTAGTACTCTTATTCACGAGAAAAGATCAAAGAGTTGTTCTATTAACCTTGGTTCTTAGAAATATGTCATTAACAAAGGTAAATGTTGTAGTCTAATTCTGTAAGTTTGCATTGCAAAGAGAACTAATTGCACTGAATCAGGCATGAATCAACCTTTAATTAAGGACAATATTTTTTACGTGATTTTATAGTATCGTGAGATTTTTTTTGCTTCAATTTTAATATTTTATATTCTATTTATTTTATTGTTAATTTTTGAATTAATATTATTTACGGAATAAATTTGTTGTCATGAAGATATTGGAGTGGATTTGCACATTTCGGTTTCCGACATGGATTAGCAAGACCGAGCCCACGTGAAAACCGGTTTCCAATGAAATTTGGCATCCCCCCACCCCCACCTGTAGAGATGCAGTTTTTCATACATCCCACACGTGTGAAGGTGTACTGTCACGCATTCATAAAAATTAAAAATAACAAAAACAAAAAATAAAAAGAAATAAAGGCTTCTCTTCCGTCACGCAATCATGGAGACAATCGAGCTTGGACTGACCTCCTTTAGTCTGTTCAAGACGCTTCCATTGAGCAAAATTGTCTTGTTGATCTTTGTCTTCTTTTTAGTTTTTTTTTTTAAATAAATAAATAAATGTGAATGTGTCACATAATACGAAAATGCCCAAAGATAAATAATAGAGAATATTAAATAATATTTTTCAAATAAAATGAAAAAATATATCACTTGAAATGTGGAGGATTTTTAGTTTTTATTTCATTTGACTTAAAGAGCCTGTTTGGCAAAGGTAGTGGGTTGTGAATAGTGGGTTGTTTGACTTTTGATGTGATATAAAGTAGGAGAAATATTGTAAATTTTTTGTATAGAAAAGTGAAAATTTTTGTTTTTTAGTGAATTTTTTATTTTAATAGTAATAAAAAATAAAAATAAAATTATTAAAAAGTGGTTGATATGATATAAAAAGTAGAAATATTTTTTTTGGATTTAAGAAAAGTGATGAATAGTAAAACTTAGTAAATAGTAAAAACTTTTGCCAAACAGCTTTTTGTAGAGGATTTTTTTTTTTTCCCAATAACAGAGGGACCCATCTCCACCAGCAGAAATAAATTATTAAGGGAGTATTAAGGAAATATTAATTTGTGCGGTAAAAGGAGAGCATCAAATCACTTTTGTTGTCTCCCTGTTTTATTTGTTTTGGTAGTTAAATTAACTTGTTCTAGGTTGGGGACAAATTCAATTCATTTCATGATGATGATAACGTACGACTTCCTTTTTCCGATGCTTTGAGGATGTCTATTGACTATTGGGAACTCGGACCGAGACCGGCACTGGGTGGATCGTCTGATTTTCGAAGAGTTTTGACACACTCAAGTGGAGAGATGTAGGGGTGATTTCGATAACCCAACTCCAGAACGATTTGTATGCAAAAGTAACCAACTTGTTCTAGATTGATTTGTATGCTTTTAATAGGACAGTAACGATGAAGATAAGTTCATGCTATTTGAGATTAGTTAAACAGTAAATCAGTCCAGATTATTTAAGATTAAAAAAAAAAAAATTTAAAATTTTATGGTGAGCCCATAAAAATACAAAAAAAAAAAAAAATTCAGTTAATTTACTGTTCAATCAGCCCAAACTTATATATATCATTACTCTTAATAAGAAATCAACTTGTTCTAGGTTGGCAATCAAGTGAATGTATGCAAAGTAAGAAAAAGGTTTGCAACTTTTGCCCTTTTTCAGTCTTTTTTTTGGTGTGCATGGCCAGTGATGATGGTTGTAGGTGGCAAGGAACCTTTTTTTTTTATTTATTTAATATTGGCAAGGAAATGGTGAAAGCATCTTTAATATAGGCTTTAAAAGTCTCATAATAATTATATTTAGCTAGTAAAAGTCTTTTTTGAGTTCGAGCAAACCTTTTAAAATGGAACTTTCATAAGATTTTTTTATTCTTTTTTTTTTCTCTCTTTTCTCTCTCCCTCTCCCTCATCAAAAAAAGAAAGAGAACAAAAAAAATATAATTGAAATATATTATTTAAAAAAAAAATAAAAAATAAAATAAATGGTCTATTGAAGTCTATATTAAAAAGTTAGAAACTAAACTTTAAAATTATATATTTTAGATAGCTAAAATAAATGTCAGCGTTGGAGATGCTATGAGGAAGCTTGTTGTTACACGGAGGGAGGAGCTAGGTTTGGGTTTTCATCAATTTTGAAGGCAGAGGGTGTCATGAAAGTTTATTTGGGCCCCAAGGCTATTTGGGATGAGAGTGTTATGGGTTTTGTGTGGGTACTATGGGCTTCTTCCGGCCCAGATGGGTTTGGTCTTGTTCCAAAGGAACAAAGTTAATGCATAGCCAATGGACATTATCCTGCCTAAGAGAGGCTGTTTTCTTTAATTTTGGACCACCCAATGGATGTTATCCTACCAACTTCTCACCCACAGGTGTAAAAATGCAATAATACTAAACGAATGGAAAATAATATACTTATCTTGATTCGTGGGATCCATAATAATTCTTGATGTAGAAATATGCAGCGAAAAAAAAAATTCAAAAAAAAATTCAAAAAAAAAAAAGGACAAATAATCATTCTAGAGAGAGAGTTCTGTGTGTGATTCAGCATGAATAAGAGATGCTGGAGCAGTGATTCAGCATAGTTTAGGCTGAATGAACAGTCATTCAGCTTAGGCTGAATCAGATTTTTTTATTTTTTTAAAAAAATTTTATATATTATTTTAATTGTCTGGACCCACCAAAACAGAAATCAAAGCCTTAGACTGAATGACCCCATACTGTGATATATATTTACTCGAGATGCTGAGATGGGATGTCTCCAGAAAAGTATATGTACTTTTTATTTAAATTTACCTCCCATATATATATAAAATAAATAAATAAATAAAACTTTTTCAATTAAAACGGCCTAAGAGAGGCCTTCCCTTTTAATTTTGGATTCTAAATACCAAGTTTTTTTAGTCCAAACTCAAGTATGTTGTCATCGTAATTCCCAACTAAATGGAATACTTGAAATATATAATATTTATTTTATTGTTAATTTACAGTTCTAATGATATATATATTAAATGACATGACATAATATATATATTATTAGATGCAATAAAATAAAATATAAATCAATAAATAAATTCTTTAAGTTTTGTGTTGAACACAACTTAAATAGGAGTATAAAATAAACGGCATGACTCAACATTTTATATTAATAAAATAAAATTTAAATCTAAAATGAGTCAGTTTAGTGCATCCACAGTGAGTTCTGCGTTTTGCATTTCGATGTAAAATAGCTAAACAAAATCCTAAAAAACATTTGCATCCAATTCTATAAATCAAATGTATTTTGCAATTCATCTATAAACACATTATTTTTTAATGATTATCTCTCTCCCCCTCATTCTTTCTTTATCATTTCTCTCCCTTTTCTTTTCTCTTTTTTTTTTTGTTCTCTCCTTTTTACCTAAACCCATACGCAAACTCTACTCCCTCCCACACACTATGCATTGCTTCTCTTCTATGTGAGATTTTCTGTTATACAGAAAACTCCACATCATTCAATTAATACTCGAAAGACAAAAGTAAACAAACAAAGATTGTTTAAGTAGGTACGTAATCCCTGGTCCATACTTAGGAACGCAGCGGCAATAATGGATAAGAGATTTTTAGCAATTTTACTGTTTGGATTACTGATAATTCAAATAAAAAAATACAAAAAAGTTATTATAAAATTTACCTATTTAAATAAATTTTGAATTATCTATCGAGAAATGCTAGAATATTTACCCAAATTTTTTTCCCATCCTTTTAAATATTATCATCACCATTGAATATGTGGTCTCATAATTGTTTACACATGGAGACCACAGATTCAATGGTAATTTTAAAAAGTAAAAAAATAAAAGAAGAACATGAATAAATGCTATAGCATTTCTCTTATCTACGTACCTATTTAAATAATATAGTCCTAAGAAAGATTTGAACAACAAATTGCTTGAAATCCCAACTGTTTAACATAAGAAAAATATATAAAAAAAAAAAACAGATATACCGAACGTATAAAAGTCTATGCATGTTTTCCAAATAATTTGGTCACCAAATCTTTACCTAAATTGAAATTGAAATATGGGACCCCATTTTCCAAAGTATTCCCAATAAGTTAATCTTGTTAACATATTTGGCATCTTTGTGCTTGGTGGGTGGGTGGGTTGGTGGGTGAGTGGAGGCCCCACTATCCACCAATAAGCTTCTTCCATGCGTAAAAATCATAACCGTCCCACTAAAACGTGTTATAACCTTTTGTTATTGTTTTTTTATAGGACAATTAAATTAATAACATAAAAAAAAGTTATGATGAGGGCAGGGCATCTTTTTAATGAGTGATATAGAGAACAGCCCAGGCTGATTTAACAGTGAATTAGTTTGAGCATAGATCAGTTTTAAAAAAAAAAAAAATTTTTTAATCATGAAATTCACCCCAAATCACTGTTCACAAATCCAAGCGAATTTATTATTGAATCAGCCTGGACTGTTTTTTATCATTTCTCCTTTTTGAATAGTTATGAGAAATATGCATAACTCTCGTATTCTTATTGAATTGAATTTAGTACATAAACATATATAGTAATATAGACCATATAAAATTACTGAAATACAAATATTTCATATTGTGGCAGCAAATTAATAAATCACCGCCACTAAAATATGGTCCTCTTCAATCATTTATGCACGAATCACCGACCATATTCAAATACAAATACAAAGTAAAAAAAAGGGCCAGCGGAAAATAATCAAAGGGTGCAAGTTAACCCGTGTGTTTGGTATGGGCGATCATTTGATCCGACGGCAGAGAGTGATCCCATCACCAACGGGAAGCATGCAGATCTCAATCCTGGGGTCGGCAGCAAGTGCCTTGTTGAGCTCCAAAACGAAGTCCCTGTAGTACCTGACGTACTTACGAAGAGGGGCATCAGGAGGCGCCACGACAGAGCCGTTCCAGAGGGTGTTGTCGTAGCCGATCACTCCCCCTACCTTCACAAGATCAATCAACCTCTTGTGGTAGTTGATGTAGTTGTCCTTGTCAGCGTCCACGAAAATGAAATCATATGAGCCATGGTTCTTCTCCTGTTTTGTTGACCAAACATTTTTAAGCTCACGATATGGATAAGAACATTGAAAAAAAAAATACTATAAAACTGGTCATTGAATGTTGTCCTGTTGATTGATTCGGTTTGGGTCGATCTGTTAACGAAATAGTTAGATGAGGTGTGATTGAAAGGGAAGGTGGACATTGAAAAATACTAGGTTGTATAGGCAAGTGAATAATTTTTCAAACAATGAGAGATTAAGAAAAAAAGTTTAATGGGTTCTAGAAATTTACATCTGCAATCAACTGGTCAAGAAGTGGGAGAGCAGGGCCTTCTCTGAAATCGATCTTGTGGGCAACACCGGCTTTTTCGATGACAGGCAAGCCAAGCTCGTAGTTTTCTCTGTTGATGTCCATGGCCAAGATCTGCGAGATTAATCAGAAATGGAATTAATATTTTTGCTTCTTTTTTTTTTTTGGTTAATTCATTTTTTGAGAGGTTAATTTGTGTTAGTACTCACCTTTCCATCGTCAGGAAGAGCAAGGGCTGTGGCGAGGAGGGAGTAGCCAGTGTAGACACCGATCTCCATGGTGTTCTTGGCATTGATGAGCTTGAGAAGCATGTTCAAGAATTGTCCTTCATCAGCTGAGGTTGTCATGATGTTCCTGTTTCACAATTCAAACCAAAATCACATTTATTTAGCAGTTTAGCTATACAACTGTCATACAATTAAAATGGCGTGATAATGTATCTAAAACTTTGAAAAAAAAGGTGGAGAAAAAAAAAAAAATTCATGATCATGGATTCATGGATGATGGAGCTCACCATGGATGCTTGGCTGTCACCTCTCTGAGCTCCTTCATGGGTTCAGGCTCTTTTGGGTACACACTGGTCTCCAATATATACTACAAAACCAAATCCCAAAAAAAAAAAAATTAAAAAAAATCAAAAACATGAGCTTCAAAAGCCCATTTCAATGGTTTTCGACTTTTCCTTGATTAACATGTATACCTGGTAAAGAGCATCACTCTGCAAAAGGCTCTTGTGACCGACCTCCTGGTGCCTGCTGGCTTGGTTTTGGTTATCTTCTCCGTTGGTAGCCATTAGTACTGTAAGATGTTCTTTCTTCTGGGTTTTCTGGTCTCTGAGTATTTCTCCTCGTCGTTAACAGTCAACCCTGAGATGGGAAGAGGAAAGTGCAGAGGTATATATGGGAGGCTAGGGGTCCGGTTCGAACCAGTGGGTTTGGTTGGACCGCCCTCGCTAATCCGGTCGGGGGTTGGTGAAGGCCTAACAACGCATGAGCTAGTCTTGGTTGAGGCCCCCACTCGTGGGGACGAAACTGATCAGGTCTTGAAATTGTCGCTTGTTTGTTGTCGACTCGTAGTCTTAGGTGGTTGATTCCCTTCCCTTTGTCATTATCAGGTAAATTTGCGAACTCATTAAGTCATTTAAGTTAGAAAAACTTTAGTAAACATAAAATTAGGAAGTTAATTAGTGTTTGCGTACTGAATTCGGGTTAGACTTTTTAATTTTAATCTGATAATTTCGTATTTGATTGTAAATCGTGTAAGTTATAAATATCGCGTGTCGAATTTAGATCGTATTAAAAATATGTATAAAATTATATATGTCAATTATAACCTAATTTATTTAATCAATTCTAAACGATTATTTATTAAAAATAATAAATTTAATTATTTAACTAAATTTAATCCAATAACATATGAGATTATGTGGAACGAAACAACACGAGTTCAAAGAAAACGACAGGATTGAAACTAGGCAGTATTACCTTTTGCGGAGATTAGTTGACAGATAAACAAGAATATTAATAAACAAACAAAGATAGGGTTTTAATTTATTGCCTAATTGGGGCAATTTTATTTATTAGATGAGGCTTTCATGCTGTAATTTTTTACTGCAGCTTGAAAGTTGTAAAAATTTAAGGGCTTAAATTAATAAATTTTTTTTATCAATTAATCTGAACCCTTCATTTTGTTTACTTGCATGCTGTAGTTTTTCAACGGCATGCAAGCATGATGCTTAGTTATTTATCTCTAATTTTCTTTTTCTCTGTCTTCTTCTTTTTTATTGATAAAATCTCGACTTTTCTTTTAACATACGTAGGCATGATGAAATTTGGGTAGACCAACGAGGTAGGGTCCTACTGGGGTACCTTTTGATGGTGGAATGTTGTACGTGGCAATTAAAAAGTTGGTATGTAGTTGGTGGACAGAACTTGGCCTCTTTTTCGAGGTAGGAGTTGGTGGCCATCTCCTCCTAAATTCTAAATCTGATTTTGTGTTGAAAATGTGGTTTTAATTACATCATAGAGATGTGATTGTTGAGGTAAGGCAGCAAATATGACAAATGTAATGAAATTTTTATACTTTAAAAAAGTATTTGGGGGTGATTTGAAGAGTGTTTTATGTTTTAAGGAAAAAAAAATAATGAAAATTTTAACAAATATAGCCTATATTTTTGAATTCTAACCACAAAATCCTTGCTTCATTTAACATTTTATTGGTAATTAACCCATCTTAAATTGAATAATTTTGAGTTGAGTTAAACCATGCCCTAACCATTGCTTGAGTAGGATGAGTTTCTAGGACCACAATCTTTATGCAACATTTATTAGTATGTTGAAATCGGCCTATCAATGTACTATATAGGAGGATAGATGACTTGAAGAGGAAAAATAACATGCTAATAGTACTAGATTCAGTTGATTTTGCCGACACATTGAGATTGTGATCTAGGCAAAGACATAATGGGAAATAAATAACAAGCTACAGCCTCACAAGCCTATCGTACGTGGTACAACCCCTTCTCAAGTCTCTAATCTCAACAAATCATTCCCACATGTTAGGTTTTTAGTGTTGTTCTATTTTGGTGATTAAAATATGGATGGTAAGTCTTGGAACATTTCATTCTTTTGGTGGTTGAGTTTCAAAGTTGAAATTGTAAGTTATTGAACTAGCATCAGGAAGCTGTCCTGACGCCTTTGTAGTTTAACTAAAGATTCTGACTAAAACTCTAAAGGTGTCTTGATGGGACAATTTATGGGTTCTAACACTGCTCGAGGACCTACATGTATTGGAAGGTTTTTCAAATGCAAAAGTTAGGATTTTTATTGAATTCTCTAAATAAGGATGTTTTTAGATGATTGGAGATTAAGCTGAGAGTAGTCTATACACAGAGCTTAGCTTTATTTCATTGTGTGTGAAGATATTGTTTTGGTTTATACTTCTATGTGCTTAAATCACTTAGAGTGTTCATTAAACCAAAATCTTTCGTTCTATAAGCCGTAAAAGTCTATTAGTGGGTTGGTAAGAAAGTCAATAAGAAAGATTGCTTAGTGAGAAACTGGGAGTTGTTGTACAGGAGGCAAGCGAGGGTGTTTCTTTGCGTACAAATATCTAAGTATTTTACAAAAGGTTGTAAGTTTACTTTACATGTACTTAAATCTTTCTTAGTAATTGACTTATTGGGTTTTCAGTCTCGGAGTGGTTTTACCTTTAATTTGCTATTCAAAGGGTTTTCATTTTGTCAACAAATCAATTGTGTTGATTACTTTCTTGTTGTGTGATTTAAATTACTGTTGCATATTTTTGTGTTTAATTTTTCTGCATAATTGTGATTTGTGTTCCTTAAGGCTTAAGGGTGAAACTAGGATTTGAGATGAGGAGTGACAAAACTATAAAAGAAAAAGATTTTTTAGCCAAAAATAAAACAAAATTAATTAATTTTAAGGGGATAAACTCATAAAAAAATAAAAAAAAAATAAAAATATAAAATTTATAGAGATTTTTAAAAATTTTGGAGAGACTACTATCCTCCAAGGTCACGGGCAATTCTAACCCTAGGTCAAAACCCGTGTCTTTCACCACTTAACTAACATAGCAATATCAATCGATCGTTTATTTTTTTTATTTTTTTTAAACAGATAGTGATCCAAAAGTTAATTGTCATTACTATATCAATAAAAGTGTGAAATAATCAAAGAATAAAAGCTAGTGTAATTTCTAACCTTAGTCTTAAAATAATAGTCTATACTATAGCTGTCTTTTGTCTTCTTTTGGACATGATCCTTGCCTTAAAATAATAGACTATAGCTGTCTTTTGTCTTCTTTTTGACATGATCCTTGCCTTAAAATACAGGTTAAAATATGACTTTCATCATTAAACTTTGTGTTAGCTTTTGATTTTGTTTTGAAACATACTAATTGTATTTTAATATAAATTAGAGCTAGACGTCCGCTTCTAGCGTCCGCATGGCCTCACAAAAGTGAGGGTATGCGGAATTAAAAAAAAAAAATGACATACCCTCACAAAATGAGGGTACGCAGATGTGCTTTGACGGATGTATAACACGACTCTTTTAATATTGTAAGACCAACATGTGACTTAAAATAGTCGGTAGCGTTGTAAGGATGTACACAAAAACGTGAACCATATTAACAATTGTCAATCTCTAGGACAAGGTAATATTAACTCTAAGAGAAGGTAACTATAAAAAATAAGCACTATACTGATGCTTATTTATCATAGTTTATATTAAAATATCAACGCTTATTTTTATTATCAACATTTTCTTTTTTTACGCATTTTGCATAAGCGTCGAAAAAAATAGTATTGGCATAATTTTTTTTTTTTTTTGTGGGTAGTTTAAAGCCAACAATTCACAGACAAAACTGGTATCATACACATAATTCATGGAGTAAATTTATATTTTAACAAAAAAAAAAAAATCTAAGAATGAAGGATGTTTTCAATTGATATTTTCTCCAAAATTTATTAAATTAGAAAAGAAAATAGTTACATAGTAAACCCTAGAGTTTATCTCCATTCAAAAATAAAAATCAAAGCTAAAGTTTCAATTATATCATCAATATCTAATAACTGAAAGTAACAAAAACCCACGCATATTGCACTTGAAACTTACCTAACGACTAAAAAGCCCTCCATGTGAATGACAAATGGTATTTAAGAAAATCCCACAAAATGACAGTTTTTTAAATAATGCCTAGCTAGGTCCTAATTAATTATAGTTTACTTGAGTTTCTAAATTTGAAATTATAAGGTAGACATTGATATAACTGAAACTTTCAATATTAAACTTGAAATTAGGATTAAACCCTAGAATTTTTCATGTAACATAGCAAAAAAAGAAGTTGGGGTTTTGGATTTGAGATTACAATCTTCTAGGCCACATGTAATCTTTGACTATTTTCTGATATATATTATACTGTTTGAATGATATCCATTAATGGATTGAGAAGGATCTTTGCCATGCAACCAGGCATAAACAACTATATATATATATATTGAGCTTAGGCCAGGAATGGAGAAGGACCTTTGCCATGCAATTATGCATTTTAGGTGTCATATATTGAAAAAGATGAATAGTTTATATATAGTGGATGGATTATTAAGATATTTATGGGTGTTAAAGATTTTCAATTAGGACTTGTCATTTTAAAGTGATAATACAGATATAATTAACATTTTTTTTTGGGTCGTTACACATCCTCTTCGACGGCGCAAATTAATTAAATTTGAGCTTCAAAAAAGAGATGGGAAAGAAAGAATCGTGATCAGTAGTTCTACCTAAAAAATATATGGAGCAAAGCTCATTGTTAGGTGTGGATGGGGCCATTTGCTTCGAGTTAAAGCCATAGCTACGGCCACCCACCTCCAACCTAACCCACAGGGAGGGGGAGATCACAAGGCATAAACTTGCCTTCTTCTTTACTAAAATAATATTGGCTCACTTCACTTTCATTGGTGTTGCAGGAAGACAATTTTCTTTATTTCCCAGTTATTTTATTTGATAGGGGCAAGTTGTTTAGTGTACATCCACCATTCCATCTCATGAAAATGCTTTATATATCTAGTCAACTATGGCAATGAGCCTATACACCGTACACCATTTTTTTTTCCTTAATTTTTTGACTCAATTTTTGTGGATAGAACTATTAAATTGGATTAGAGAAAATCTACTAAATTAATGTATGGTCTTAGATCAGCATGTGAGTCTGACATACATTTTTAAAAATAATGACCAACCTAGAGTCACCTAGTATATTGGGCCTTTTTTTTAGTTCATCTACAAAAGATAAATACAGCATTCCCGATGGCTTATTCATTTTGAATTTCTATGTAAAATGGCTAATCAAACTCTTAAAAAAAACACCTTCATCCGATTTTCTAAACCAAATGCTTTTTGTATTTCATCTAGTGTGCTTTGCCGAATATAGGAAGCATCGTAGATGAATGCATAATTTATTTATTTTTTAATGATTTTCTCTCTCCCTCTCTTTCTTTATTTATTTTTGTCTCCCTTTTTCTCTTTCGCTCCTTCATTAATTTCTACGAATTTATTTTTGTCTCCCTTTTTCTCTTTCTTTATTTATTTTTGTCTCCCTTTTTCTCTTTCGCTCCTTCATTAATTTCTACGAAACAGCCACCCTCTCGTCGTCCTCCTCTTTCTTTATTTCGGCTATCTCTGTAATGGTTGGGTTTCTTTGTATGACTTGGATTGGTGGGTTGGGTCAGCTCAAAAAAGTTTGGTGAGCTCTTTGAGCCAAGCTGGGCTTTGGGCCATTTTACCTATGAAAAATAGCTTTTAAAATTTAAACACTATTAAAATATAAATTAAATGATTATATATATATATATAATTGCTAGTTGCTACTCCATGTCAGAAGAACCAAAATTGTTTCTGCATTTTCTTGTGTTAGAATATTAGCATAATTGTGATAAAAATATTTTTATAATATTCTCATCATATTATGATAATATTTTTATTTAGTATTCGCCATAGTTAAGTCCTCCTAATTACTATAAATCAATTAGCATTATTTCTTAATTCTGTTTTGATTGTATTTCCATTCTTTTGACTGGCTTCATTCAGTTATAATAGGCCAAGCTATTATACAATTTTATACATTAAAAAATACAACATTTTTTCCACAATTTTCTTAGCCTATCTTTTTCTTTCTTTTTGCATTCACAAGTAGGGGAAATTCCATTAACAATTTCATGGACCACCCTATGTTCATAGACCTGCTAGAAACTATCGCTCTGACGAAGATAGAAAATGAAAAAAAATCAATTTAGGGATTGCTAACTTACAATATATATAACAGGGCCATATTTTCAGTCATATGAGAGGCTAGTATGACTTTTGCTACTACATGTATCCGTGTCCCAATTAACTAGTTAGAATAATAATTAAATGATTAAATTAAATTTTTTTATCAATTTCAGTTTTGAAAATAATTTATAATTTAATATAATATTTAAGTCAAATATTTTATGTATTAAATCTCACTTATTAAGAAGATCATAGTTTAAACTCACACATAAAGAAAAGTATTAGATTATTTAATTAAATAATTAAATTAATAATTTTCTATCAACTTAAACTTTTGAGAGAACTGATAATTTAATCGTTTGTCCTCCACCAGTAACATATCATGAGAAATTTGACTTTGATGCCGTAAAAAAACTACAACACTATTTTCTAATTATGTTGTAGTCAGTCATCCATTTCAACCCTCTTATTTTTTACCTATAAACAAGCTATAAACATTTTGCCTCATTGGCATCTTTAAAGGCGACTCTGCAGAATATAAAGAGATTCTCTGATTTTTGTCATTTTTTTTTTAAGAGGTTTATACTTTTTGAGGTGGGTTTTGAGGAGTAGCTTAAATAATTGCTTCTTAAAAAGCAGTTCAACTTCTCTTTAAAAAAGCTGCAAGTTGCAAAAGATGTCTAATTTCCACGCTCTAAGTTTAATTATCTATATTCTGAAGATATGCAAAACTGTATTAGGTTCAAATGAAGATTAATATCTGCCAAAAGTGGACAAAAATAAACTAATAGTTTAATTGAAGCATTTGATTTGATTCCCCTTAAAGTTAAGACAAAGGAAAACAATGTTCCACCTTCCTTGTGACCTGTGACCTGTGACCCTTTAGAAAACACAGCTAGTCTACCTTCTCCAGCGACAGAGAGTCAAAATTCTGTAATTAAAGGGTTTAATGGCTTAAGCACATATGTTAAGCAATCCAGTCCCCTCAAGAAAATTCGGTTTCAATGAAAAATAGAGGTTTGGGAATCCTCAAAATTTCCTCTAATTTATTTGTTTTTCATGAAATATACCCTTTAAAATGAATTTTTTACCCCCCCAAAACTTCCTCTAAATCCCAACATGCCTTCTCCACGTAGGGCAGGGGTATATGAGAGTGACTCTCCTGCTCGAGAAGAGGGCCCAACCATGGGGCCCTCTGCATGGGCAGGGCTTAAGGCAAGGAAGCCCCTCTCTCAATCCCCCTGCCCCCTCCTCCTCTTCAGGCAGAAAATAACAGGGGATCCGAATCCCCTTGTGGAATAAACAAAGAGTAAAAAAGCAGGCAAATTTGATAAATCGGATTACAGAAAATGAAATTGGCAACTGATGCACAAAAATCAGAACACATGAATTGGTGCAATTTCATATCACCACTTCAAAATTATTGCCAAATGACAAACAACCAAAAATGCAAAACTGTCAGAGGAATGAAAACCAAATTATCTTATTTATCACATAAGAAGAAAGTCAAATGTATTTTGGGAAAAATTAGCCTACATATTATTTCACCCAAAAGCTAGAATCATAGACTACTCAGATGCATCATATTACTTATTAAGTAGTTTTGCTACTTAAAAGTGCAGACTAGAAAATCATTTCAAACCAAATTACCCTGCCCTGGTAATTCACTAGAATGTAGAGTGGTCCAAAGAATGCAGCCTGCTATCTTTGTTCCTAGGCTGCAACCCGGGCAATTCTAATTAATGAATGCGCTTTAAAAAAAGACAATCGCAGTCATCTTTTTTCTTGAAGTTGAGTCCAAAGATACATACACTTAATGTGGCCAATGTGCATAAATTTGAATGACAACTGACTTGACCAAAGCAAAAGCTATTTGCAACAATATAAATAAATAATATATTCATCTTTGATCACTATTCAATTTTACTGCAATTATGACAGAGTGTAATAGATCATATCCAAGTTAGTACATCCCATTACAGAGAATAAAATGGCCGCACCAAACTAAAAAAAAAAAAATCTCATAAAGTTCTTCTGGATGCCAATATGTTTGAAGTCTTTTTTTCTTTTGACTGGACAATTATTGCCTTCAATCATCTTATATTTTAGAGTATTTGAAACTCAAACCCCACAAGGAACATAGGCACAAGAAGAACAGAAAATGTACTCAGTTGGGAATTAATCAATCAAAAGTAACAAAACAACAAACGGTGAAGTTATCATTATGCAGATCAGAAAGCACAAAGTGAAAACATTTTAAGGTTTTCCTTTCTTAATAGAACTTCAAAATCAACCTTTTCTCTCGTCATTAAAAAGCCAACTAATATATTGAAAAGCCTATACCAGAACTCAAATCAGATAGACAAGTTTTCAATTAATTGAAAGGTACCTACTGCATCCAACAGATAGTATTTTTACAGTATTGAGAGAAACAAAAAGTTCCCCTGCATTGCACTTTGATAGTTACGAAAGATGCTGAAGTAAATACATCTGCAAAAATCAATTGGCTAAGGCTTGCAAATAAAAGAAATTGGAGCAAAATGAGAGCAAAATTCTGGAAATTCTATGATCATTCTACCCAAAAAAAATAATCATAATTACCTATCTCAAAAATGTTGACCAGAACTGGGTCAGCAACCTCCTTCCAAAATCCACAAGAGCAGACTCCTATAATTGGTTTTCAAACTGCACCAAAGCACTAAGATTCATAGAAAGCAATCTTAATCACGAAACTCTTTTGCTCTCGTAGCTAATGCACTTCTTATAACATAGGACTTGCTCTCAACCAAAATCTCCTCCAATCCACCATCCCGGCTATCATAGTGAGTACTCTGATCATAATCCCCCAACTCATCCGACAACGCCGTGTAGTCCTCCCTCATTAGCAGCGCATTATGAAGCATCGAACAAGCACCAATATAAGCAACCGCAATCTTGAACTCCTCCTCCATCGGCCGGCTCAAAACGCCCCAACTCTTCAAACTAGCAACGGTTTTAAGCGCCGGAAAGCGCATCATGCTATGCGCCCTATTGAAATTCTCTTCAGAAGAACCCGGCACAGCGTCCACAAAAGGTACCATCAACCAAGGAAGCAAAGGGTACTCTCCATGTCCAACCAAATACTGATGCACAGCCACCCCATTTACATTCACCGGAAGTGAATTCAATAACCTTTCTTCTTCAATATCTTTATACAAAGTCGACGACTTTAGAACCTTATAGTCACCCTTATTGCCTCGAAACCCGACCACAATGCTCAAAATTTTCGATGTCGAATCGGCGACTATTTGAGCAGCAATGCTGTCTTCTTGAACTACATCGTTTGGTAACTTGGGCACATGATTTTTGGCGACAATCTTGAACCTTGTACAATCAAGCACACCACAGCAATTTGGCAATCCGGTAAGGCTTCGGAACGCTGTGGACACGGATTCGAGCTCGTTTTGGGTAGGGAATGTGACCCAGAATCGGAAATCGGTGCATAAGACACGGCACAATTGCTTGGTGCAGAATTTCGCTACGGACTCCGAGACACCGAGCTGCTTGGAGATTTCGGGGTAGTCGGCGCCGGTGGCTAACCGAAAGAGGCCGATACCGAGCCGGCGCTCAGCGGAGAGGTTCAAGGGCGAACCGGCCGGGTCACGGCACTCCAGCAACGGCTCAAGCAAGCCGGAGAGCCATTCAAAGGTCGAGGAGGTCATCTTGAAGCAGTTCTTGAACGAGTCGGGAATCCGAGTCAGGCCGAGTCGATGTCCGAGTTGGGGGTCTTGTTCCTCATGGGTCGGTCCAGAATCTGGTTCTGGCAAATGGGTTCGCTTGCGTTTCCGGGAAATCGTGAGGAGTGAGAGGGAGGCGGCGATTCCTTGCGAGGCGAGCAAGTGGTGGAGGAGAGGGAAAATTTTTGCATTGGAATTGGAATTGAAGTGGGAATTGGAATTGGAATTTGAAGATAGGGAGAGTGGAGTGGAGGATGGGAAGAGGAGGAGAATGAGTAGGAGGAGTTGGGAGATTAAGGAGGAGAGTAAAGCAGCCAATTTCCGGGATTCCATTGTTTTCTTTTTGTTTTTCGTTGGTTGGGAATCGGAGAATGGGAGGGTTGGATTTGATTTTCTCGGGAATCGAGGTGTGTTGTTATGTCAGTGGAGGTGAATCTTTTGTGCCGTGTGAGGCACATCTGAGGCAGATCGTACAGTCCCTGACTTGTTCTTCTTTTTATTGCAATAAAAATTTGATGAAAAAACATGTTTTTAGGCATGTCTCATATCTGTTTTTGAAGGTTTGGTTGATGCACCCTGCACGTGAGTGAATTCTTTACTTGGAAATTTGGGTTGTGGTCAACTTTGCCCATTTCTTTGAATTGTTGCAGCATATTTTTCTTTACTATTTGTATTTTTCTTATTTTAGCAGGAGTAGTTGGGGAATACCATTCTCTATTTCAAGTGGTGCACATTGTATCGTGGCATTTGAAAATTGAACAAGCTTTATTGGTTAAGAATTTGATTAGTTTCAAGTGATCTATAATATATAACTAGCAATTGTTCATTGTTTATAAATAAAAGAGATTTGTCTGTGATAATTAATTAACCACAACAAATCCTCTGTGCGTGTATATATATTTTTTCTCAAGGATATGTGTTGAGCACGCCGTTTGCTCAACAGCTCTAGGTGGAACAAGAGTTGTATGCTTCACAAGCCCTAACATAAATGGGGTCATATGTTCATTGATTGTAGATTGAGCGAGGTGGTATACTTGATGTTCTTAAGTTGAATGGGGGAAGACATTCAACACCCTCATGTCGAACGGGTAAAAAGTTCGAAAGAGGTCAAGAAAAATTACTAGTAAAATTAATGAGAAAAGTTTGTTAAGATAAACTATATAATAGAACAATATTTAGTATTTCAATTTATATATAGAGAGATGTTTGGTTTTCATTTTTTGTATATTTTTTGTCAATTTCTGTACAAGAGATGAACAAATCTACCTTAATGAGTGGTCCGGCTATCCATTTACTTCTCTTTCTTTTTTTTTTACTTTGTTTTTTCCTTTGAAAGCTTATGTGGCAATATCTAGATTGTTTGACCAAAATGAACAGTATAGATCTTAAGAATTGTAAGCCTTGCAATTTACTGGAGTTGCGGGACCTTAATGAGAGAGAGAGAGATGCATGTCTGTTGACTTAACCTTTGAAAAAAAAAAAAAACCTTAAAATATGATTATATGGAAATATTAAAAATTTAATTCCTACAAGAATAATATATATTCTAACAGCTTAGACTAAATAAATTAGAATTTAATGTATATTAATAACAATTAAAGTTGTTAAACTATATAATGCACGATAAGAAATTAATCATGCACTGAATAGGAAAAAAAAAAAAAATCATGCATTTCTTTTGTATTATTTGGATGGTTTGCAAACAACTTGCAATTGCAAATTGTTGTTAATAATAAACACATGCAATTTGTCCAATATATATAAAAACTATAATTGTGCAATGAGACAAATCCAGCCCAATCAGTTCGCTCCTTAAGCCCAGTCCAATAAGTGGATTTGGGCTTAGTCACCGGCCTAAAGTTCTAACCTAGGAATTTGGCAATTTCCCAAATCCCAATAAAGCGAATCCAAGTGATGAAAGTTGAGCTAGGAGCTAGAAGTCTAGTTCCTCGAGATGGTACATTGGCAGCCAACAACCAATCATTTTGTGATATAATTCGTAAATTTAACACGAATTTAATAAATTTTAAAATTAAAATTTTTAATTTGTTTAATTAAATAAAGTAGGTTATAGCTGATTTATATTATTTTATACTTATATTTTGACATAATTTGAACTCAACACACAATATTTAAATATGACAATTTTTTATACAATTTTCGAATCTAACACAAAATTATTGAATTATAGTTGATGGATCGGGTTATAAATGACCTATAATTTACTATCACGTGATAATTAATTTGACAGTTATATATAATATTGTTTGAGATTTAAGTTTTTTCTTCGAATTATGCTTGATGAAGTTTTTATAATTCAATCTATTAAATTAACATATATTTTTAAATTATATAATTCTCGCATATATTTTTAATATAATTAACAAATTATGTGCATTATGGCATGCATGTGATATGTTTTTTTTATTAGGGTACAAGTACAACCGTATAAGGAAGGTATTAAGGTGAAATCTTGAATTATTAGGGTTAAAATATGGTATCAATAGAGTTGACTAAATTGCCTTTGACACACGCCTTGTTATAAAAATCTTGAAGAGTTGCATGAAATAAAAAATAAAAAATTGAGTGACTAATTTGGCACGTCTTCCTCATATAAATCTTGAAGAGTTAGATAAAATTTAAAAAAAAAAAAAAAAATTGCCTTAAAGCGACACACTTGTTGAGACGGCGCATTTTATCTTTACAAATCATTTTTGGATATAATAAATCAAGTATTTAAAAGTTGATATTTTTATCTATTTATTTTTCCTGAAAAGATGAAACAAAATAATTGGTATTGGTTTAAAATATCAATAGGCCCACTAAAGTAGACTCCTACATAAGGTAATAAAAGGACAAAGCTTGACACGTGACAAGCATCTATAAATTATCTCTTAGAAACGGTTCGTATTAAAAAGGGTCACTAAGCCCAAATTTAATAATTTTCTCTTCTTTTTTTATTATTTTCATTTCATTTTTTTATGAAAATAATTTATTGACTTAAGTATTAAAATGTTTTCGATCCCTCAAAAATCAACAGTTTTTTAGTAATCTTTTGTCTTATTTGCAAGAGCCTTGTTGCGGGTCCAATTTTGCGAAATGTTGCATCAATAATAATATTTTATTTCACTTAAAAAAAAATATATCTGCAATTTAAGGAGGCAACCTTTTTTTTTTTTTATAAGCTAAGGAGGCAACCTTTGATTTACATATATAAATGCAAAACAACTTTTGATTTACAATGACCAAAGCATGACCGGAGAAAGATATTTTTTTAAAAAAAAAAATTTCCACAATTCAAGCCTTAAACTTAATTTAAACTATTGTTTCTTCAGATTTGAACTCATCAAACCAATAAACTTCATTTTAATACATTTAACTTAACCACCACCACAAGTACTTTTATAAAAATCTGGAAAATATAATTTAACTTAACACCGAAATGGGTTCCTTAAGGTTAGGGGTGAGCACGGATCAGTTTGGGTCAGGTATCGCAGGTATTCGATACCCGATCCGCAGTATTTGGATTTGAAAATTTGAACCCGCAACCCGCATCTTTTTATTTTAATCCGCCGGATTGTGGGTTTGTGGTGCGGGGCTGGCCGGATAAATACTCGATCAAAATAGATATGATCATATCGATCAAAATAGATCTGATGATAAATCAGGTGACTCAGGCAAGGTGCCGACACGGTGTGGCCACGAGACGGCGTCAACGTGGCAGAGGGACGGACGACGACGGCGTGGCAGCTGAAAGAGATAGAGAAAATAAGAGAATAAGAAAAGAAGAGAAGGAAAAAAGAATAGAAGAAGAGCGGTATAGAGAATCATAGATGGAGAATAAGAAGAAAAGAAGAGAAAGGGAAAAGAAGAAAAGAAGAGAAAAAGGAAAAAAAGAAGAGAGACGGAAGAGAGAGAGTCTGAGAGTTAGGTAGGTCTGACCGTCTGAAGGGAAATTAGGAAAAAAAGTATTTATATCATATCACAAATCGCGAGTCGGGTCGGATACCCACGGTTTTTTTTAAAAAAACAATTCGCAACCCGCCCCGCCCCGCGCAGATATGTAAAAAAAAAATGACAGAGTTTTCCTCCAAACTGGGTTGGAGGAACTTCCTCCAACCCTATTTATAAAAATGACAAGTGTCCATTTGCATGTGAAAAACACATGCATTTTTTAATTGCAATGACAAAATTGGTATAAGCACATGCATTTTTTATAAAATTTTTTCAGCTTTGTCCTTGCAATTAAAAAATGCATGTGCTTCTCACATGCAAATGGACACTTGTCATTTTTATAGATTTGGGGTTGGAGGAAGTTCCTCCAACCTAGTTTGGAGGAAAACTCTGTAAAAAAAAAAACCCGAACCCGCGATTAAACCCTAAAAATCCAAATTTTCCGGGTAGCCTCGGAGTGAATCGGACGGGGTGCTCGGGTAGGGTCAGGTTTTGCTCACCCCTATTTAAGGCCCAATTTAACTTAAACAAGATTCTCTTAAGAGAAATGTTATTCAATATTTTTTGTTGTTCATACAATAAAGAGAATGCTATAAAAAAATACACAACAAAAAATATTAAGAAACATATTCTCTATCACAAATGCAAATATTTATTTATTTTTTAATATCAAGGAAAAATTTGATATGCACAATTTATTACGTAAGGATTGTATTGTGTGTTAGCACGAATAATTGCCGAGCACTTTGAATTATCCTCACTCAAGCACCAAGTCAATCAAAAAATTCAAACTTGGATCAATAACGATACTAAACAACCAAACTCGAAATTGAATGAAGAGGTACAAGCACGTGAGTAATGTTATGAGATATATAACTTTAGCTTTTGTGGTCTAGTAGTACTTTTGGCTCACCATAAGGTTTATCAAACGTGGAGGTCAGAGTTTTAAAATCGATCGACTAAATTTTCAGTCTAATATCTTGCATCACTCTTAAAAATCCTTAAGCAAAAGCTCTTACAATTAAAAGCTAAGGCAATAAGTCACAAGCTTTGATAACCATAGTCCCAAGGTTATGAACTTATAAGTCATAGACAAAGACAAGCAAATATCTATGACATAATCTTCCACACACCTATGTACAACTTCGGTTAGAGATCATATCTGCAACAAGCAGACAAAATTAAAGACATAGGCAGTTCAATTCACACCAAGCAGATCCACCAACTGAAAGCGGATGGAGGCTTGCCGGCATGGGAGAAAGAAGCGTAGGAGCCCCGGAACACAGTGGAGGGACGCAAGAGGGGGAAACTCTCTAAAAGTTTCAGATCTGGGTTTGAGAAATCAAAACCAAAACTTTCAAAGATTAGATCCAGGGTCATGGATGGCGGAGAAGGTAGAATCCGGCCATTAATGACGGAGATGATGTCGACAAAATCTGCTGTGCTAATCACGTGAGGAAGACGAGGGGGAGGAGGAAATAGGGAAGAAATCCCTCCTCCCCCGGTTGTCGTTTTTTTTTTTTGTTTCTCTCTCTTAAAGCGGCTAGGGTTTTCGTAATATTACCACATCACTCTTAATATTAAACAATTGAATTGTAGGTTTTACCCTGATGATTGGCTTCAAGATAATGTTTATATCTAATAAGCCTTGCACTTGAGACCTAAGAGATAATATTTTATAAAAACTTTTAAGCCTCAACTAATAAGCCAATCCATTGGGATTAAGAATGACATTCAACATCACTTGTGGTATTATTAGTAGTATAACTTTTACTATAAAATCATTTATAAACAGACATAGTAATTCATAATTGATAAAATAATTATAGTGACTAAATTATCAACTATTAATTATTCCACAAATTATGAATTCTCACCTCCCTTGTAAATGACTTTAAGGATTTTTCCATGAACATAACAATCAGACGGATAAAAATCCCTCTAGAATTTCTAAGATATTCTAATGAATAGATTTCTTCAAATCTCAACAAATATTTTCAAATTAAATTGTTGAGATCTTGTCATATCAGCACTTATAACTTAAAAAATATAGGAAAATATATGATAATTGTTGAGGTAATAAATGTAGATTTATTAAAAGTGATAATTGCAGATTTGAAAAATAATAATTAAAATTAGAGAAAATCGACTTAGTAGAATACCCTGATAAATATCATGATTATCATCCCACTCCCCACCTAATCTCCCCTGATTTTCGTCTGTAAAACAAAAGCCATTACCTGACGTGGGACCCCGAAGGATATGAGTGCATGCGAGGTACGTGTAAACACAACAGATTGGGCTCCGCCGAGCACTCAGACCCAAACAAACCCAACCCAACGCAACCCCCCTAAAACTATTGCAAATCGGAGACCACAAGATCACTGCGCCTCTCTCTACTCTCTCTCTCTCTCTATCTATCTCACATCCGTTGAGCAGAGTCCTTTGTCCTATTCCGAATTCCGATCACCCATTCCGAAGAAAAGAGAGAGTATCTGAAACAAGAAGCAGAAGAAGAAGAATCGGAGATAGAGAGAGGAAGTTTTCTGAATCTGGGTCGGAGAAACTGAGCTTGTGCTTTGTCAGAAACCCCCAATCTGATCGTCGGCAGCTCATCGATCCTCTGTCTTAGTTACTATTATCTTATCAGGCCTCAGGTCCATGATTTTTCCTCACCCATGTGATTTTCTGCTGGTTATCATTGTCATTTTTCGTGTTTTGTATCGTATTTTGACTTTCGGTTTTCAATGGGATTTTTGCTTGTGTTATGTATTTTTTAAGAAATTTGTATGAAATTTGGAGAGGAATTGAAGGGATCAGATTGACCCATTTAATATTTGTTTATATATTTCCTCAAAGTTTGAAACTTTATTTTTATTTTTTCTTTTCCCCTGCATGTTCCTGTTAATTTGGGCTTTTTTCCTGTTTGTTTTTGTATTAGTTGGTGTTGAGGCGTTTGATTCTGAATTGGGTAATCAGAAAAGATGTAGAATTGGGTGTATTCGGGACTTTTCTAGTTGAAGGAGTGGTTTAGGCAATTTTTACAAATACTCTTTATTTTTTCATTGTTTCTTGTATTAGGTGTTAGAGTTTGTGATGTGAGAATGCATATGCATACTCTTGCATGCATTGCTATTAATTTTGGTTTTTTTTCACAGATTGTTGAGATATGATCTATAGCTCTAGTATTAGAGCAATTATTGTACAAAGATCCTGTGTTTTTTTCATCTGATGATGACATTGCTGGTATCGAAACGTATCTATGAAGATATTATGATTTTTTTTATTGTGGTGGTTACAAATCTATTTATATTTTGGTTTTGGCGTGTAGTTTATGATGAGTAAGTTTAATTTTACAATGTTTTCTCTTCCCTCCTGTGTTTTTGAAGTTTTGTAAAGAACTTACTGGTGAGTTGCCTGCCTATGGGTGCATGAGTTATCACGGGTTCAATGCTGTATGGGTGCGTGAGTTGTGTTTACCTTTCCAAAAAGAATCTATGGCCAAGTTGTTGCGATGGCAATTGCACTTTTTGTTGTCTGCCTATCTTCAGGTTCTGGTGCGGCGTGGTTTCAGCTACCAAACTTGGGGGTAAATTGGCTTGTATCTGTGGACCGTGGTGATCATGTATTGCAATTAAGTTAAAGTGGTTATATATCAATGGCCAGAAAATAAATAGTTGGTAATTGTCATGTTTAAGTGTAGGGATGGAGCGAAGATTCCTCTTAAGCATGTTTGAAGTTGGTGGAAGAACCTCCAATAGTTTACTAAATAACAATGATGCCTTCAATAAAACATGGCTAGATGAATATAGTGTATTGAGTTAGTGTGAAACCTGGCTTGGGTCACTTGGGATGTGGCATGCTGAGGTAGGGTGTCTACTTTGTGTGTTTACACGAAGTGCAAAGGTTTTGGAGTGTAGACAGCAGACTCGAGGCAGACATGTGAAGTGAAATGGTGTGGACAGCATACAAGAGCCACCTGTTTGTGTGCTCAAAGGTGCTCAATTTAGGACTCTCCTCTGTTTGAATTTTCTCTCCCTTTTTTCCCCGAAAAGGTGTTGCAGAGGAAGAATCATTGGAATGAAAAGCCCAATTGGCATGCTATAGTATTTTAAATACATTATAGAATAAGAATATGAATTTTGTTCGTCCTAATTTAAGTTGGAATACTAAGTGGACAAATTTCATCATGTTTATTTGATGTTTGAGAGAGATGGGAGTGGAAGTTTAGAGTTGTCCACTTTTGGGGTTGTTGTCTTAGATCTTAGAAATTTTAATTCTCTGAGCGATTGATTGTTCTTTAGGATTCTTGACTTCCTATGTTCTTGAAACTTTCTTGATTTTTCCTATTGGGTATTTGCCTCAAATCAATCCACGCCATTAATGCATATAAATTGTTTAGTATGAACACCTTTTTAATTCATTGTTTTCTTCATAAGCAATCAACCTATGAATGTGTTAAATTTACACGTTAAAACAACCACTTTATTCAGTATAAATAACAGTTTCTTAAACTTTTTTTTTTCTTGATTGTATAAATTTTTTTCAAAAATTGAAAGGATATATGAGCATTTGTATAGTGCTTATATTAATGGCATCCTATGCCTATTTAATTGAGCCAAGTATCAGCTTGATGTATTAGGGGTTTATAATAACAGCCTGCATGTCACATATTGAAATTTCATTGGTTTTTGCACCTTTTTTTTTTTTTTTTTTTCACTCCAATTGCTGCAAAGGATGGTTATTTCTTTACTCTCAGGTGTTTCTTGTCTGGGATTTCAATTGAGACATAATAATAATGCAGTCAGTCAATGTCTACCTCATTCATTAAAGTTGACAAACGTAGGAGCCTAACAAGCTTTCTCGTTTAATAGCATTTGATCTAGTGAATGCATTTTGCAAGAACATTCTATTATCTATTTATTCATTATATGTACCGCTATCTTGACATTGCTTGCTCTTTAGTTTTAAAACACTAGTTTGAGTTTGATATGTATCCTTTTGCTGCTGATTGCATGCTTTTAGGTGTGCCTGAGAAGTGTTTGATGTGGGCTACCAATTCTGTTGGAAACTAGAATATTGTTTAGCATCATTTACACTTTATAAGGTGGAATAAGTCGGCCCTGATGCAAGGGCAAAGGATCACGTTTGATTGCTTCTCTGAAGTTGTTGATATTAGGCAGGGTTCTGTTTCTAATAGCACGGGTATGAGTCAGCAATCTTCTTTGAATAACGCTCTTCATCCTGTAGAAAGTCCCTTGTCAAATTATATGGTATCTTCCGGCGAGACAACATCTCTGAATGCTAGTACTCATGATGTTCCGAGCTTTAGTGGCTGGAATACTGGTGAACCTAGCTCTAGACTGAATCCACAAAGCCAAGTGAATGATGATGGGATGAAAATTGAACACGGTTGGTCTTCTTCATTCAATATGCATTCTGGGGCTAGTCCAAGGTTGGAGGAAGGGCAAATTGAAGCAACTAATATCCTTTTTCCTGGGAGAGTTAATGTGGGACTTGGTGGCAATCGGGTTAGAAGTGGGCCTTTGTTCATGCAAGGCTCCAGCTCTAATCATATCCCTCAGAATGTGAATCTAAATGCAGGGTATGTGGGTAACAGCGCAAATAGTGGCCAGGGTATAGGATCTGGTCTGGACCCTAATGTTAACAAGTCGAGTGCAGTAGAACTGGAGCAGATATCTTCTTCAAGTGCTTCATCTGATAACATTGGGACTTCATCTGGAAACTCCAGTTATATGGAGGACAGTACTGGTGGCTCCAGTTCTTTGGGGACTTGGGGTCTATCCTGCAAGAGAAAGGCCCTTGAAGGCACTTCTGGGCAGTCTTATCCTGGTGGAACTTCTAGCTCCTCGCCGCAGGCTGAGAATTTGGGATGGCATACTGGCCCTGCTCGTCATGATCCTTCTTACAGTTTATTTACCCCCTCACAGAATTCTCCTAATGTTAGTCCTGCAGAACAGCAGAACCTTAGCATTGGGATTGGTATAAGAGGAGAGGCTTCTGATGCATTTCCTTCTTTAGGTGTTACAGGTAATGCAGAAATTCCCTTCAGAAATTTTGATCGGAGAGCAAGTTCTGGACATCAGCAGGAAGCTGTGGCACTTAATTTATCTTCAAGGATTAGAACGGCTCCTCAATCAGCTAGATCTATTCCATTTAGTGATTCTCTGGACCTGAGATCCACAGCACTAGTATCAGCCAGTTCGAGTGGTCCCCAAAGCCAGTCTCATGCAAGGCATATTCCTGGTTTGTCAGGAAACGTGCATCCTTTCCATTGGAACGGGACTTCCAATTCAAGAGTGGGCAGCGTGTCAAGTTCTCTTAACTCTGGAGAAAGAGGTCCTGCATTAAGAGAAGGATTAAACTTAAGAAGCGTCTCAAGAAACAATGCGGAACACCCCATGTTTGTACCTGCATCTGATGTGAGAAATTCTGCAAATGATCCAACAAGTTGGAGTTTGGCTACTGGAAACATAGGCAATTCTGGTGGCGTTCCTTCCACTTCTAGGATTGGTTCCAGTTCAAGCATCCATACATTGCCTAATCCTACCTGGCTTCCTCGCCAAAACCCCCCAGCACAAAATCAGCAAAGAGTAGCAGAATCTCCCTGGTCTTTGTTTTCGTCCGTTGACTCAGAATATGGAGGTCGCAGTGGTCATTTTGCCTCATTACCTCCAGGTCCATCTACTTCTTCACAAGATACAGCAATGTCATCTGGACCTAATAGCCAGGGCCATCACCAACAATATCCAAGGTCAGCATTCTTCATGGAGAGACAAAGTGATGATGTTCTTGGTATTCCCCATTCTTTGCGGGCTTTAGCTGTTGACATTGAAGGGAGGCGCAGACTGATATCTGAGGTTTGTATTCTAATTATTCTTCTCCTTTCCAAGTTAACTCTTTGTAAGTCTATACTGTTTAGAGGCTATGTTCTGGGTATGGCATTTTCTCAATTGAATGTGCAATAGTAGTAGTGGTACTGCAGCAGTGCATAGGTAGTATTATTAGCTGTACTGCAGTTTAGTAGTTTGATATAAATTTAATAGATACTGCTCCTCATTAAAAATTTTACGTTTTACTCAATCTTAAGTCACTTGATTCTAGCATTTCTGTTATTCTGTTCATAATTTTCACCTTTTGTTATAATTGATGTTTGAATAATCCTTTTGCATTAATACATTCAAAATTCACCTCAAACCAGTAACTATCTTAGCCTGTGCTTTGTGTTCTTTTTTTTATCAACTCAAAAACTAGTCATGTCTTCCTTGATTATTTGGTTTCATTTGACAGTTTTTGAGCCAATTTCTACGCTTCTTTTATTTTGCATGTAAAACTACATATCTCTTGCACCGTGTTTTGTATATTTTGGTATCTATATGTATAAATCTATATTGAATTGATACTGTAATAAACTATCTACCATGTTTCATTTTTTTTTTGTACCATCCTGGTGTGCTCATGAAATGTCCAAAATTTTTTTAGATGTATAATGTTATCTTATACTAGCTGTTAATCTCTGTGTGTGTGTGTCAAACATACATATCAGTCAAACATAGGGATGCAGAATATGGGAATTCTTTGACTGATGTCTTAAATAATTTTGGTCTATTTTTATAATCACCCTGGAAAAGAGGAACCGAACTGATTTTATACTCTCCCCTTTTATTCTGTCACGGGCGCCAGACATCCTCTTGCTACTTGCTCAAACTAATAGGGATTTGAGTGATTTTAATATAATTTAGACATTGTAACTGACCTGATCTTCTTAAAGATGTACAAAAGCTAACAGATTTTGCATGGTTAATATGCATTTTAGTATTGGTGCATTTCAATATGTTTTTACCCCGAATATTTTTTTTTTCCCTGTTTCTATGTTATATCTGCAGAAAAGGATTGGAAGTATTATAAGCAATTCCCAAGGAGTTGGTTCAAGTGGTAAGGGCCTTGGTCTTTGTGTAATCCCATGAGGTTTAAGGTTTGAATCCCTTTAAGTGCAAACAATTTTTTGGGATCAGCCCGTTCATGTGGAAGGAGCGCTTTACACAGGTCCGAAGTTTATCTCGTAGGAATGGGTACACGAAGTGGCTTTGCCTTGGAGGGGTTCCTTGTCATAAAAAAAAAAAAAAAAAAAAATTGATCTTGATATATTATTGGCCTAGAACACTAGAGCTAAGATTTGAAATCTTGGTGGCTGGCTTTATCTGCAACTTAAGGTTTTGTTGAGTTTGAACCATGGTAGAGGGGCTTTAAAGCTTTATTAGTTCAGTTCTGTAGTTTTGAAATTGTAAAAATGTGAACATTGCTCCATGCTAATATGGGATATTGGACATTTCAATTAGTGCAAGTTTTCACAATTGATGGTTTAAGCAGAGCAAGGCAATATGGACTCCATTTAAGTGAAGTTGATCTACGCCAAAGCAGGCTACCTTTGGATTGCCCATCTTTGAAGCACTTTGGCAATGCTCTTTGGATGTTGAATTGGGAGCGCATGACCCTGCTTGGTTGGGTTCTCTACTGTGCTTAGGTTTTTAAAAATCAGAAGCTACTTGCTTCTTGTTTGGTAACTCAAGGATGCTTCAGCCTTTTGCCAATTTTGTGAAGCAATTTAGGTTTTTTAGGTGGCCTGTGAGGAGCAGCCCAAAGGTTGATTCTTGGAGCAGCTGTAGTTTTTCAAAGAAGCTGTAGCACCCCCCTCCCCTGCGGGCGCCCACAGAAGGGCCAGGAAACTGACCCTATGTTTAGGGAAATTAATGGGCTTCGATATCTTGGAAGTAATTAACTTGACAAAAACCATCTTGTAGAGAGAATATGTTGATTCTTCTCAAATTTGTTTTCCACTTGTCTTTTCTGAAATTTGTCAAACTCAACATTCTTGTCGTGACCATAGATCTCGGGGTCCAAGGATGGGTCTTTATGATATTGCTAATTATTTTCTACAATAATTATAATTATAATTATGCATTTGGTAATCAGCATGTGGTGACTACTATCTTGATGTCCAACAGTTTTGTAACTATTTGGGATTATAAAAAATACAGACTTTCTGCTCATTTCATGGTTTGTCACAGATTTGTTGCAAAATAGTGAGTGTTGACATTATTCTTTCTTTGTGATGTATGAGATATAATTTTGTCAAACATTTGAACTAAACGTATGCTTTTTTAGGTAATTAATTGCAAATTACTCTTGAAATCTATCTTTTTCAACTTTTAGCTCAGGGTCTTTGTGGTCTATTTTACATGGGATTGGAGGTGGGGTATGTGTATAGGAGTTTGATGCCCGTTACCTTCCAGTCAAGTAACACTATTTTATGTCATAGTAATGTTATATATACATATGCGTACTATACACATATTAGATGGTCACACCTGTTCATTACAGGTTATTTTCTCTGCATAACTCTTTTTTTTTTTCTTTTGTCTATAGGATTTTTTACTGACTGTATGAATTGTAACTAGATAATTTAATGCTGGCATGTAATCTGCATTTATAATCTTTGCGATAGTCCAAAAGAAACTAGGTCTGAGATTTGTTTCATTTATATAATACACATAAGATAAACGCTTGCACGCACATAGAAGAAATTTGCAATAGGTACTTAACGTGCATACATGATCATCTTTTTGGAAGTAAATATTTAACTGTCTTAGTTATGAAAATTGTAACGAAAAGAATGTTCAATGTCTAGGGTTTCAATGCAAGATTTCATGCCCAATATAATTCTTTGATCACACGAATTTGGCTAGTATTTCGTATTGCATCTACCCTTCAGGATAACTATTTCAAATTGATCCAGTCTTGAAAATTTCTCCATCTCTTTTTGGTTTTTAACTGTTTTCTTTTAAGAAAGTGAGAAATATGATTTTATGTATCCTGTATCTAAGTTATTAATTAGTAAATAATTTGTTTTTATTTTTCTAATGATCTCCTTCTCTTTTAAATTATTTTTGGGCTTTGGCTTCTCCACTTGGTAATAGCTTCTTTATGGTGTTGTTTGCAACATTACATGTCTTTTTTGATAAGTAATCCACATAAGGTAAGACGGTATCATCTTCCATACTGCATCAAACTGAAGCCTACCAACTTGCCCTCTCATTAATGGAGAGTTATTTATCTCAATGAATTAAATGTTGGGCTGGTTTTTAATAATCACAAAGTAATTTATTATCATTTAATTATTATTATATTTGGGAAATAGAATGGTTTTAACTGTATCCAACTTAAAATTTTTTGAGTGGTAGAATACTCACCCACCCAACAGGATTTGAACCTGTGATCTCATTCTTGTTGGGTAGAAGTGCCATTTAGCTGAAAGCCCATTGGCTTGAATGTCCAGTTCAAAATTGACCTTGTCCAATGAGATTTAAAGGGTAGATATGCATTAAAATATTCTTGCCACTTGTATTCTCCTACATCATGGTTTCTGTCTGACTTGTAATATTGGTTATCATCATATATCATTGGCTCGCTAATTAAATTTGGCAAGTGATGCTTCCCTTTGGAACTAACAACTTTTGTACATCTCTATGTATCAGATTCGTCAAGTCTTGAGTGCCATGCGTAGGGGTGAGAACTTGCGAGTTGAGGTTCGATTTTGACTTTTATAGTAGTCGTCGTCGTCATCATTATTATTATTATTAGTTGTCACCATCATTGTCATTATTATTATTATTTTGTTATGAAGTCCTGGAAATTATTTTAGTTGGTAAGTTGAGCGCATTAACAACCTATCTGGCTTTACAATTTCATTTAGCTTTCTTTTGTTATTGTTGTATTCAAATACTAACTGATGGTTTGGAAGGTCAGATTGCTTATTCAGGTTTTTGTTCTTTCAAATGCATTCACAGTAATTTAGTGTGGTCAAATGCAGGCTTTGTTTTCCTGAAGAACTTGAAAGGCCTTTCCTTTGTCTTAAAATTGAATGAACATCTAATTTTAACTGCTTCCATGTATCTTCATTATCTTGAATCATAATGGTGCTTGCCTAATAAATGATATCTAGTGCTACTAATGGTGCTTGAACAATGCAAGTATAATATTAGTGTGTGGGAAGTTTATCTCTTCATATTCTTTCTTTGATGTCTTTTGCCTGTAGTGCTGGTGGCTCATTTAGGGCCATGGGTTATGATCCACCGTTCGGGTATCACCCTTTTACATGTAGTGTATGTGGATTTTGTTTTTTGATGGATGGGATATACGCTCTCTTAAATTTAGCTTTGTGAAACACCCCCAAAAAAAAAAAAAAAAAAAATAGCAAGGTCCCTAGATACTGTAATCTTCTCTCTCATCCATTGACTCCCAGGATTATCCCAAAAATAGTATGGGAACTTGAAGGGAAACATATAGGATCATCTGGCTTTTATACCTTTCTTATAGATCTGAAAGAATTTCCTGTTCTTGAATCAGCACACTTGAACTGCAAGCAGATACCTTCATCTGTGAGCAAGTAGTCCTTGACATGATGGCCCTTTTAGGCAAGCACCTAGTTAGGGCTCACTAAGATGCTGTGTTGATCCAGAAAATTGCTATTACGTTCTTGCCATTTGACACACATGATATGACTTTGTTTAACATATGAAATTTGTATCGGTCGTGATATTCAGGACTATATGCCTTTTGAACCGTTCATATATCATGGTATGGCCGATATGCATGACAGGCACAGAGACATGCGGCTTGATGTTGATAACATGTCTTATGAGGTATGAAAGGGCAAATTATTTTCCCATCAGTAATTGTACTAGAAATTGTTCCCTTGATAGAAATGATTGGTATATCAGGAATTGTTGGCATTGGAAGAACGCATTGGAGACGTGAGCACTGGACTGAGTGAGGATACCATTACGAAGTTAATGAAACAACAAAAATATTTTAATATTGGAATAGAATCCCCACCAGACTTAGAACCATGCTGTATCTGTCAGGTATGAGCTATGTCCATCTCCATGTAGCGGGCAAGGGAGGGAAGATAAGAAAAGAGACTGCTTCTTTTTTCCCCCCCTTTTTGGTTTTCAATTTCTTCTGGAAGTAGTCTGCTGCTTTCAATTGCTGCATTTTACTCTTTTTTTTTTTTTTAATAAAAAAAAAACCTTGTTTACCTTGCTTGAACCCTTATCGTGGCAGGAGGAATATACTGATGGGGATGATCTTGGGGCACTAGATTGTGGGCATGATTTCCACACCAACTGCATCAAACAGTGGCTAATGCAGAAGAATCTGTGCCCTATTTGTAAAACTACGGCCCTCCCAACATGAGTGGGAAAACCATCATTGTTCCGAAATCATTATTTATTTCCTTGTTGATGGATCAACAAACCCCATACAATTGGGTGGATAATAGCTTTATAATACCTTCTCTGAAACCAGTTTTTCTTTGTTGATGGACTGCATGGTTTCATGAAGACAAAAGGTGCAGCTGTCTGTTAAATAACAAATGCTGCTTAGTCATAAAGATTGTCAATACCTTAGCAATGAATACATTTATATCATAATGAGAATTACATAACATTGAAGTAATATTTATTACATTATCAAGCATTTAGAATGGAGCTGCCAATAATACGAAGGGAGGGATTTGTCTTCTTTTAAACTTGGTTAGAACAATTTTTTCAAACTCAGTCTGTTAGACTGATTTTAGATATCATACTCCCTTGCATGTTTCCTTTGTTTTAGATATTGTTTGTAATGGCTTCATATGTTTTCCTTTAGATTTCCCTCTCTGTAACGGCCAACGGGTATAGGAGTTGCTAGATTTCTCTGCCCTTTTCCTTTAGTTATTACATTCTTCTTTTGTCCCAGTCTTAACACAAGTGTCTTGGTTTTGAGCATTATGGGTATTAATAAAAACAGAGGAAAAAAAAAATCCTAATGAGTTTCTTAAAAAGTCTTTCATTCTATATTAGAGGTGGCTACGTTTTTCAATGAGATTTTCTTTTAATACAGATGAGGGTGGTTCAAAAGAAGTGTTTTTCATTTTTGGAAAATGAATATTTATTTTGAGCCGTTCTATAAAAGAGAGCTGAATTGGAGATGGGGCACTACTTAATTAAAGTCATACCCCAAGACTTATGTTACAAATAGTGGCTCTATAACCTTTGGCTACAACGAATTCATCCGCTATAATTTAGAACTATGGTGGCTGAAGGTTTTTGTGGTTTAATTGTGATTTGTGAACAAACAAGGAGAGATTTTGTATTTGTTTAGGCTCAAAGGTGTCTAGAAATCTCTCCAAGAATGGTGAACAGTAGCCTCTCTCTACTCCTGAGAATTGTAGCTCATTGGGCTTAGATAGGTAAGGCGAAACTTTGGGTTTTAAAGAATAAGTTGTCTAAAAATTAAGTCTGGCTGTGGCCGATCGATCCAACTTTAGGGTTTCAAAGATTGTAAATGCTATCGGGTTTTAATATGAATATGGAGACATATGCAGACTTCGATTGATCCAACTATAATTGAACTTCTTTGGAATTTGTATGAGAAACTGCTACACCACTTCGATTGATCCAATTGTGATCGAAGGCTTTAAATTTTCAATTCTTGAACTACATTTTAGATCGATTCAACCCTAGTTCAAAACCTAAACAATTACAACCCTAAATCTCGTGTCTTAACACTAAATTTGCCAACATACTAAAACCTAACAACATCCACATAATATACTCTGAAAAGATAAAGTTGATAGGAAATGTCAGTTTAATCATTCAATTAATATTTTAATATTTCCTTTCAATAAGAAAAAGACAAAAAGATAAATTTAATCATGTAATTGATATTCTAAAAATCCCTCTCATAGATAAGTCTATACTTTTCTTAATAAGTAAGATTTGACATATAAAATATATGAATTCAATTATTTAAGTAATATTGGACAAATACTCTGCCATACATATTAACTTATATATCGAATACTTAAGGTGCGTTTGAGATTACGATTTCGTAGACAATAAGTGCGATTTTAAACCAAATCGCAAAAACTTGATTGTTTGGAAACAACGTTTTTAAAAAATTACAATTTGAAAACGCTGAAAATCTGCATTTTCAAATCGCAGGTAGGGGGTGCTTTTTTGAAAACGCAAAATTTTTAAAGACTAAATTGCGATTTTAAATGTCAAACTGCGATTTTGCCAAACGCTTAACTGCGTTTTCAAAAATCAAGTTTTGAAATTACAATCCCAAACGAAGCCTTAATGGGTTCTCGTTATTAATTACCATTTGTGAAGAGTAGCCAGATTCACACCTATTTTTCCAAGTGTCCGTTTAGCTCAAAACAAAAACATTACAAACACCCAAACACAAAACACTCTTAAAAACAGAAAAACAATTTTCATTTTTTCAAACCAAACACAAAAAGGACCTCCTAAAATGCATGCATTAACAAAGAGAGCGGTGGGATTGTAATCAGAAGCTGAAAACTAGCAAGTATTGACAGCAAGCTACATCCTTCTGCATGCATGATTTCGCACGACGTTAAATCTTGGAGATGATCACAAGCGTTAACCAGTCTATCTGATCATGCATCGATCCTTGATATTTCACTGGCCCCCATGGGAACTTCAGAGTATTGGCCCTCAAAGCTTTAGGTTTTAGACGACAAGACGTATAGCGTTCAAAGGGAAACCGAGGTTGAGAGATAAGAGACAGGATTATTGAGGATGTTAATTAAATAAGTGAAGGCAGTTTCAGATAATTTGGGTGCATGCCAGGTTTTTGGCTTTTGTATTTGATGTATAACGGCCACATCGTGGCCTTATACAGCTTCTTATGATGACGCCTACTTCGAAGTTTTCTTATCATCCAACATCATCACCATCATCGTCTTCAAGAAGCTGCAAAAACTAGCCGCTTTTTGTACGTGTTGCGTGAGTAGCACACCCCCAACCTAGGGCTAGCTGTCAAATTGTGATGGAAAACAAAGTTTGTGAATCCAAAATAAGTGATATATCTTGGGAATTTTTAATTGCCTTTACTTAATTACAACACACACATATTGTTAGAGATAGTGGCTCCTATTAAGAAGTAATTAACAATATTGGTCTCTACCATAACGGTCACAAGTAGAGCATTAAAAAATGAGCGGAGCGTAGGGTATATATATTGAGAATATCAGTGTACTGAGTTAGGGTTTTAAGTGGGAACTAGGTATATTACTATATATATATAATATAATATATATATTATCCTCTTGTTGGGGGACTTTTTGGGTTTGGAGAGGAGTTTTTAATGAGATGGGAGAGATAAGCCCAATACTCACGTCAAGTGACCGGCGAGATTAGTGTTACTGACAAAAATGTATGGTATGGTAAGAGTGAACGTGTCAATAATGCTATAGTGCATCTGTGAGTGTTAGCAATGCGATGGTGCCATAGTGATATGAGAGGAATATTTCATATATTTAATCAATCGATATCCAAGATAATAACATACATCAAATACATAAAAAAATGAGAAAAGTATTGAGTGATTAAGGGAGAGAAGATATGACCCGGTGGTTGCAAAACATGTCCAATTTATTCCTTGATTCAGCGGGGAATGACTAATTTCCATTAATGTGGATATTTTCTAGTGGGTACTTGTTTGAATTTGGGTTAAGTGGATTGAGCACTCGCTTAGCCTGTCATGGAGTCGTAATTTCAGTATTATGGTAGCTTGGGTTAAGAACGTTATTCCTCCCTCGCTGCCAGGATGGTATTGCCTTATATACGAAACTAAACCTTATGTTCCCCTAGTGATGCAAAAAGGATCAGCGACGTCACCTACCACCATCAGACAATGGTCCACAAGATAGGCAGGCAAAGAAAAGACTAATCGCTTAAAATGGGAATGCTTGTGGGTTACTTCCCTTTGGGCTTCCTAAAACGTGTAACATCGCTGGAAGGGAATTTAGACCTTATATGGGGCATTAATGGCTAAAAACACTTGAGTACAAGATTAGTTAAACTTTAATATGGGGATTAGTACTAGTTAGATGCTCTGTTGCGCCCATCTCTTCCGTCAGTCTTCTGTGAGATCTATCACAGTGCCAAGCCACACAATGCGTGATCAACATGGATGATTCAATAGTCGTGTTTGATCATATCCTTACCTACCAAATCACAATGTTCATTCTTTTCTAATAAGACAATTCATTGGCTTGGTTTATGATTGCTACTTCATCGGTAAGAACTAATTTTGGTTGTGGCTAGTTGAGCTTGTCCGAAGGTTTTTTCCTTTTTGATGTTTACCCATGTTGGAGATCGTTGCTATGCTAGCTCTTTTGTCCATTTGAGGCACCTTTGGTCTGTAGGGAAGGTGATTACGTGACCGCCTTTAATGCTGATGAGACTTTATTTTGTAGTCCTTAGCCTTAACATTTCTTTTGAGTAGCTTAGATATAACTTGTCCTCTTTTCCAGAATCATGCTTTCTCACGGGTAGGGCTGGCAAAACGGGTTGACGAGTCGGGTTCGGGTCAACCCGCTTGGCCCGCCAACCCGTTAACATATACCCGAACACGACCCGTTTATTAAACGGGTCGATTCGTGTCGACCCGTTTAATAAACGGGTTTAACACGAAAAACCCGTCAACCCGTTTGGTTGACGGGTAGTGTCTTGCGGATTGAGTTTGCCCGACCCGCGACCCACAAATCAGCCACCACGGTCCCAACCACAGAGAGAGAATTGGAGAGTCAGAGACGGCGTCTCGCCGTGAGGAGAGACGGCGCGTCTCGCCGTGAGGTGAGACAGAGAAGGAATGAGGGAGAGAGAGAGAGACCGAGACGGAGAGAGAGAATTGGAGAGTCAGATTCTCAGAGACGGCGTCTTGCCGTGAGGTGAGACAGAGAAGGAATGAGGGAGAGAGAGACCGAGACGGAGAGAGAGAAATACCGCCGGGATTATCAACGGAGAGGCCGTGAGAGAGAGAGAGGGAGATCGCCAGATCGGCCGTCGGGGCCGTGAGAGAGAGAGAGAAGATCGAGAGAGATGGAGTCGCCCGTCGCCGTCGGCTCAGTCTTGACCGGAGATGGAGATAGGGAGGGAGGCTGGGAGTTGAGCTCGGCGGCGTCACGGCGTGAGAGACGAAGGAGAGAAACTGAGACCGTCTGAGAGTGAGAGAGAACGGCGTGAGAGAGAAGGAGGAGAGAAACTGAGAGTGAGAGAAGTGAAAGAGACGGGTCAATGGGGTCATATCGTCTGAAAGAACTGAAGCTTTAGGTTTTTAGGTTTAAAAAAAAAAATTAAAAAAAAAAGAGAGAAAAGTTAACGGGTCATAAACGGGTTGACCCGTTTGACCCGGTAACCCGTTAAGCTAAACCCAAACCCGATTTTTTCGTGTCGTGTTCGTGTCGGGTTCGCGGGTCGTGTCAAAAATTGCCACCCCTACAGTCACGGGTCCTTTCTTTGAAGTACTAAACCGGGCTTCACATTGGGCTGATGTGGGCCTTCTTAATTGTTCAGTGGTTACTGTAAAAAATGATGACTTTAATCATGTAACACTTTTATTCTCGTGTGAGACTAAACAATATGTAGATTATTTTAATTGAAATAAGGAATATATCATACATGATGAGGACAAAATTTAAACTTATAGCATTTGCTCTAAAATTATGTTAAATCTCTTATCCCAAAAGTCTAAACAGATAAAAAATAATGCATTTAATTATTTAATTACTAACCTAACAATTTCAGCCAAACAACCCCTACAGGGATTCTCAAATTCAATTGAGACGCAACCCTTCATAGTACGACCAAACGTATGGGGGTGGGCGTGATAGCCCGTGATGCTTGTGGTGCAATACTGGCTTCCATGTGCACTACCGTCCCTTTCATTACGGATTCAGCCACTGCTAAGGCTTTGGGGGCTTGGAAAGCAGCTGTTTTGTGTTGTGAGCTAGGGATTCAATGAGCTCTTTTCGAGGAAGACTCACTGGAAGTGGTGCAAGCACTAAATCGCGTGGGACTCTCATTGTGCCGGTATGGACAAATTATTACATACACTAGAGCAAAAGTAGACAATCTTCAATATTGGGCTCCCGTCCATGTTAAGCGGGAGGCTAATGTAGTTTAGTTGCACTTTGCTTAACTAAAACAGCTCTTTATCGGTTCTTAAATTATATTTGGCATGAGGATTTTTCTGTTTTTATACATAATCTTATACTTGCTGAGCAAGTTTTACCATATTGATTTAATGAATACATGAGATTCCATTTCAAAAAAAAAAACAATTTCAGCCAAAGCTCATTAGTCGTATTTGGAAAAGTAGTTCTATTGTATCAAGGGAGATCCACGTGGCTGGGTTGCAACAAAGGGCCCTTTACTATGTAGCTTGTGCAAGTTTACCTTGCTTATAACTCATATATTTCGTGGGTACTGTGAAGATGAAACTTTTTAATTACAAAAGTAGTTATTTATGAAGTAGAAATAATATAACTTAATCTACGTGGCATAGAATCACAAGATCCTTTTTATTTTTTAATCAAGAAACTTAAATTATTAAAAGAAATGTATTTGGGTCATTTGTGATAAATTATCACTTATCTCAAAAGTTAGTTAAGTTGATAAAAATTGATAAATTTTATCATTTAATTAATATTTTAACACTCTTTTTAAATGTGGGTTCAAAGTCTCTCTCAACAAGTAAGAACTAACCGAAACAGATCTGTTCTTTAACCGATATTTTATATGGGTGAACGGAAGATGATTTTATAAATAGGTTTTTTCTTTTTCTATGACTGTGTAAGTTTATAGCGTTGTGTTATGGTTATATATCTACACTTTATGCTACCGATGGTAGCTAAAGCTCATGATTTGTAAGAGTTTCTTGCTCAACTTCTTATTAATCGATTATAAAAGATTTACACTAAAAAAATTTTTTTTTTTAAAAAAAACAAGTAAGACCCAACATATAGAAATATTTAACTAAATTATTACTTAATAATTTATCATATTAAATTACTACTTATCCCAAAAATTTAAACTAATATAATCATTTAATTAATATTTTAAGTCAATATTTACCTAACTCTTAATAATTGAATTGATTGGTTAATATTGATATTTTTATATTATTTAAAAGATTGAAATCATAAATTGAGGTAATCTGCATACATTTTCTTACCTTATTTAAAAAGATGCTTATATATATATGCATTATGAATTTATGAGGTTGCCCTAACAAGCCTGTTATTCTACACAAAGTTGCTTACATGCATTACGAGGTTGCTCTAACAAACCTCTTATATATATAATATAATATAAATATATATTATATTTTAATATTGTTGCCTGCTCAAAAGAACGTACGGTGATAAGTGATATCAAACATCCTGACATTTAATCATTACCTATGACGAAACGCTCGCATCTTTTCCCATAATTAAATACATAATTATGTTGCTAAGGATGTAGTAATTAAAGAACATTTGTCTTTTTGCGTAATTTGACAGCGACAAAAAGAAACACAAAATTCACAAATCCAACGGGTGAGCATTTTTTGAGAAACTGCCGCGTATTCTGACAAGGAAAAAAAAAAAATTCTAACAAGGAAAATTGAGTTCAAAGCTTCCTAATCTTAGCCTTCATTTGTGATTTTTAAATAACTTTTGAAAATAATTAATAATTTAAAATGTTACAAAGCATGCAGATATCTTGAATTCGAATTCTTGCTTTGTAGTTCATCTTTTAATTTATAAATATTTTATGTATTCAGCTTTATTTATTGAAAATGAGTTTAAGTTTATGCATAAAAAAAAATATTAGAATATAAATTACTTGATTAAATGTATTATTTTTTATCAATTTAAATTTTTAGGATAAATAGGTGATTTCTTGGATATAGATCTCCTACAATTTTAAAGAAATTATAGATTCTCAAATTATGTGAATTCAAATCATTTTTTGCATCGAACAAACTAAAAAATATTACATATTAAAAATGTGACATGTTATTAATGAAAATTGAGTATATTTTTATTAGGTTCTGCGCTTTATATCATAGAAAAAATTTGAGCAAAAAACTGTCTTTTAATTTATTAAAGAATAATTGTCTATTTAAAAGTGAAGAAAAAACATTTTCGAATGATTTTTTTTTTTGGCTGCTTTGGTAACATTCCATATTTTTAATATATATCATTTTTCACGTCGTACGATACAAAAAATGACATAAATTTATATAATTTGAGAATTTATAATTTTTTTAAAATTTTAGTGAATCCTAGTCCATAATTTAATTGACATTTATTTTTTTAATTCCGTCTATTAAATTGACATTTATTTTTAAAATATACAATTCTTAGATACATTTTTAATATGGACAAAAATTAGCTAAAAATTGGTTTGTAGCAATTAGTTACAAACCAGTCTAATAAAATGACATGTGTCCCTTAGCATATAAAAAATACATGTTTTTTTAATAGCATGTGTTTCCCACATGCTTTTTTTAATAGCATTAATAAAAAACATGTATTTCTCATATGTTAAAAGACACATGTCATTTTATTAGACTGATTTGTAATTAATTACTACAAACCAATTTGTAACTAATTTATGTCTTTTTATATAAACTAACATCTATATTTAGAGGATGTGATTATAACTAGCATTTAACCTGGCAAATCAACCCTTAGAGATTTATTTCCAGTTAAGGCAGCTGTAGTTAATTATGTAAAGAAATGCTTTTTTATATAAGTATGGCAAAGTGGGGGCCATAACGCTTGTGGGACCCTCGAATACTTGGCTATCCGTTTTTTGTTTTGAAGCCCAGTAACGGCATTGGCTTATGATTGTATTTTGGGTTCTTTCGTGCCGCCCGAATCATCTCTCTCTCACACCTAAACCTTTCCCACCTTTTTTAAACGCCTCCTCACCCACTCTCCCTCCTTACAAATCTCTCTCTCTTTCTCTCTTTTGATCTGTTTGTAGCTAGCTATGTCTGAGGAAGGAGGAGGAGGACATGAAAGGGTGTTGTGGGAAAACCAGTCATGGGCCTTTTCGAATTCGGACAATTCAGGAGGTGGTGGGAGTGAAGAGAAATCGAGGAAGAAGGTACAAGGGGGGGTGGCGCTGCCAAGTAAGAAGCGGGGCCGAGGTGGTGTGAGCAAAAATGGGAAAGGGAGCGGTGGTGGTGGTGGTGATCAAGAGAATGGTGGAAAAGGAGGGGGTGAATCAGATCATGAGATACATATATGGACAGAAAGAGAGAGGAGGAAGAAGATGAGGAACATGTTTGCTAATCTTCATGCTTTGCTTCCTCAACTTCCTGCTAAGGTAAAACTAATATTGAGGTTAATGGATATTTGTTTTTTACATGATGGCTCTTTTTTTTTTTTGATGAATACATGATGGCTATCTCCCTCGATCTCTAGTTTGTATATGTTTATAAAAAGAGAATACCCTTTTTGATTTAAAATTTCCTTTTGAAATTAATACACAACAAGTTCTTAACTTTATACTTTCTTTCCTTCATGGGAGTTAGAGAGAAAAGTGGCTCTCTTTCTCTCTCTGTCTTTCTCTCTATATATGTTGTCTTTTCCCCATTTAGACAAGATATATATATATATATATATGGAGAATCCTTTATGGAGATCTTGTTAATCATCGGTACTCTTTTGCTTATTTTGTAAGGCTTCTACTGAGAAATAATGGATCGATGAAGTGACAGATTTTAATAAAAGTTCAAAAGTTCACAGCTACGTTCTATAGCCCTTTTTTTCTTCAGCTACTAAGAAAAGTGTGCATGTAATTCTTTTTTCTTTTTTTTTTTCTTAACAATCTTGGCATGTATTTCAACAATGGCTTCAATGTGTAATTTGTTGGTAGATTTTGTTCAAGGTTTAAAATGGAAAATCAATTTGTTCCTGTTATAATCTGATTTACCAATGAACTAATTTTCATTTGATATAATTTTCTCTTCTAATGAGTTACCATTTATTTGAACATTGCATAGGCTGACAAGTCCACCATCGTGGATGAAGCCATAAACTACATCAAAACCCTACATCACACACTCCAGAAGCTACAAAGACAAAAGCTAGAAAGGCTGCAAGGTGCCGCAACTTTTGGCTTTGATCAGCTGCAGCCATCTATAATCACCTCACAAAAGCCATCATACAACTCGAGGGAGGCATTCTTAGCCGATCAAGGATCTTCAAATAACCTGGCCATAGCAGCAACAAGTTCTTCAAATTCACTTTCACTCTTGCAATTTCCTGTAATCTTTCAAACATGGACTTCTTCTAATGTCGTCCTGAATATTTGCGGTGATGAAGCACAAATTAGTGTCTGCTCGCCTAAGAGGCCAGGGCTCTTGGCCGCCATCTGCTATGTGTTGGAGAAGCATAAGATAGAGGTGGTATCTGCTCATATTACCTCAGATTGTAATCGGAGCATCTACATGATTCAAGCACATGTAAGTGCATGCATGTGTTATTATAATCTACTAGACTTCTCTTTTTGCTCTAAGCATACTTTCATTTTAAGTTAATTGCTAATTAGTGTCATTAATATATAAGCTTGATGATTAGTCTGATTTTAGGTTTCAGCTCTTGATTAATTTTGATATATTGTTGGATCAGCTGGATTGATTCGAGCCATTAAGGAATGCTTCCAAACTGTCACTCAAATTAGGGTTAGACTTAGATCACATATAGATCTGATCCGTTTATTTAAATGAACAAGTTAGGTTATGATTGATTTATATAACTCGAATTCGACATGCGAATATAAATTGTCACTTATGAATAATACCCAAATATATATATATAGAGCATTCTCAAATTAAATCAGATTTTAAAATGCTTTGTCCTTTGAATAGGTAAGTGGAGCTTCCGATCCGTTCCAAGAGGCTGCATTTCCTGTGGAAGAAATATATAAGCAAGCTGCGGGAGAGATTATGCAATGGGTCTCTCCCTGATCGATCATCCTGGAAACCCAACACATAAGATTTTCATCTTGTGGTGAGTGCAATCGGTGGGCTAGCTAGCGACATTGTTTTGCAGCATGCAGCCAAGCAACCTTAATAGTCATATATATATAGTTTTAGGTTACTGGTTTGTTTTTGTGTTGGTCTGGCGTAGAATTCATAGCCATAGCTCCAAACAAGCTGTAATTTGCAACTATACTAGCGTATGATTTACAAAATACATACGAGTTTCAAATTCTACAAATTCTACAGTTTACCCTTCATATGTATATCAAAATTTTGGTGTTTAGAGCATTGATCATTTGGCTAGCTAGCCAAATATTATTTTAGTTAGCTGGGATGCTAAAATGGAAACAAAAAAGTTGCATCTGGTTCAACAATTTGAAAAACCAATTGGTGACTCACCAAATGTAAAAACGAAGCATTTTTAATATCTAATATTCTCTCTCCTCTCATTAAAGAATAAATAAATAAAAAATATTTGAAAAATAATAATAATAATAGATTGCTAAAATAGAGAGCAGTAAGTAAATGGTTTGAAAAAAATGGATAGTTAATTAAAACAGGAAAAAATGATTTTTTTAGCTAAAATTAAGAAAAACATTTGTTAAACCGAATGTGAATGCTCTAAGATGATCAATGACTTCAATCATCCGACCTCTCTCTCTCTCTCTCTAACAATCAATTTGTTTTTTCTTTTACATGCTATACTCCCAGTAGAGCATAATCCTTTAAGTTACAAAAATACTTTGAATGTCCTTTGAATCTATATATTGTCCAAAAAAATGTAATGTACTGTTAAAGATTGAGTAGGATTTTTGTGCAAGCATATACTACTTTGTTTCTTTTTCTCTTCTTTTTTCTTTTTCAGCTTACATATGAAAATAAAAAAGGGATATATAATACATTTATCACTCCCATTTTTTTTTTTTTCTTAAAAAAGGGTGGCCACAAATTCTTACGAATTACCTATTCACAGCTGCGGAGTCCTTCAGAACTAGGCCATAATAGCCAGATTTAATAGGACTGTTCCTATATTATATATTTAGGACTAAATCCATCGTATATGAAAGATGTACAAGAAGCCCAGCACATGTAAAATGTCCGATTTGTCACCCCCAACCTAAGCATCAAATGGGCGGGCTTGAAATTCAGGCCCAGTCTGGCTTTGTCAGTAATGTACACCTTGTCCCTTCCCTGCTTTCCTGCGATCAACAAAAGAGAAGAAAAGTATAATAAATTTTCATATATCAAAAAAAAAAAAAGACGACCCATTTTCTTTTGGAAGAAAAATATGAACAAGGAAACATCATAGATGCTTGGACGCAAAATGCTTCAAATGAAAATATAAACTCTACACAGAAGTGAAATGGAGATTATTCATTTCATAATTCAGATTAGATTAAATTTTGAATCACGTGACATAATACACACAATGAAATCGATTATAATAGAAATAGAGACGATCTTATTCCCTTTAGTAGTAGCATTCAATAGATGAATTCCATAACAAATGCAAAGAAGATGAAACACAGGTTTTCTTCTCCTTAAGATGAGAATGGTTTTGAACCCAAGCCAAGTATATCTTGTCACAGAACAGAAGCTTTCAAGTTTTCAACCTAAGGTGGCACCTTTTTTATTTTCCTTCTCCATTGTTTACCAACTTTTTACCACCTAAATTAGGTGATACTTTTTTCTACTTTTCTTTACTTTTTTTTTTAAAACCCAGAAACGTAGCTAGAGTTTACTTTCATCACACTTTACCCTAAATTACATTACAACTTATAAAAGCATTTGTAAAATTAACTGGTAGCTTATAGAGAATTCAATAATATGTTAAAGAATAATGTTAGAAATCATATTTTTATCTTATCATATTTTATTATGTTGACATGGTAGTGTCAATCAACCATGGTTTAAAAATAATCAAAGAGTTGATTGACACTAGGGTTTGCAATGATTTGTGAATTCGACATGAATTCAGCACGAAATTAGCAAGTTAAAATTGAAGAGTTTGACCCGTTTAATTAAAATGGTCAGATTATGATTGACTTATATAGTCTTTTACACATGTCTCAACACGATGTGAACCAAACATGCAATATTTATGGCTAACAACTTTGATACGATCTGCAAACTTGACACAAATCAAATACGAAATTAGAGAGTTATGATTGAAAAGTTTGACCCATTTAATTAAATATGTCGAGTTAGAGTTATGATTAACTTATCTAGTCTTATACCCATGTCTCGATAAAACTTGAATCCAACACTCAAATACAAATTATTACTCTTAATTGACTCTGTCACGTCAACATAGCGATCAAAAGAGTGGTGGAATTCAAGAAAAGTTAAAGAGAGATCACATAGGTGTTGGGTCCCAAACAGTGGACATCATGGATTCCAAAAGACAAAACAAAAAAAAAAAGAAAGTTGTAGCGAGTAAGAGAGAGTAGGAAGAAAGTTGGGGTGGACATGTGAGAACAGTAGTGGCCATCACATAGAGCAAGAACAAGAAGCAACCCATGTGCTCTTCCATGGTTTGATTCCCCTTCAAAACATGTGACTGTTATCCTCTGCATTTTCAAGTCCACATATCCCTTTCCCGATTCTCAGCCTCCTTAATTACAACCCCACCTTGTTAACATAATGCCATAACATAATTCTGCTCCATGCACGCGGGCCTTTGACGTTGCTTTCTTTGTCAGTCCAAGGTTCAACCCTCCATTATTTACCTATATGCAATCTCCCACACCCATCAATTTAGGGAAATTATAACAAAACATTCCCTAACTTCTGGCTAGAAGATACCCTTTTTTTCTGATTCCTAACTTTTTATATGGGTCAGTTTCTTCTAACTCAATTTGTTAAGAGAAATATTATTTAGTAATGTGAATTTCTACTTTTTCATTTATAACAATTCTTGAGCAAAAGTTCTTACAATAAAAAACTAAGGCAATAAGCCACAAGCTTCGATAACCATAGTCCAATACTATGAACTTACAAGTCATAGACAAAGACAAGTAAATATCTATGACATAATCTTCCACATACCTATGTACAACTACGGTTATAAATCAGATCTGCAACAAGCAGACAAATTTGAAGACATAGATAGTCCAATTTACACCAACATTATTAAAACTCCCTCAATCCCAAAACTAGGGAAAATCACTTCCCTCAACCTGAAGGGCAGGGATAAACAGTAATAGAAATAAAATTAAAACAACAAAAGCAAGCAGCACCAAGCAGATTCACCGACTGGAAGTGGAGGGAGGCTGGCTGGCGTGGGAGAAAGAAGTGTAGGAGCCCTGGAATACGGTGGAGGGGCGCAAAAGGGGAAAACTCTCTAAAAGTTTCAGATCTGATTTTGAGAAACCAAAACCAAAACTTTCAAAGACCAGATCCGGGGCCATGGATGGCAAAGAAGGTAGAATCTGGCCATTGATGGTGGAGAAGACGTCGGCAAAACCTGTTGTGCGCATCACGTGAGGAAGACGAGGAGGAGGAGGAAGAAGGAAAGAGATTCCTCCTCCCTCGACCGTCGCTTTTTTTGGTTTCTCTTTCTAAAGCGGCTAGGGTTTTTTACTCTCTATTTCTCTATTAACTCGAAATATTATTTAGTAGACTGTTATACAACAAAAATAACGTAATAGTAAAAATCAACTGTTATCTCAGTTATATGAGAATCGTATAATAATTTACTAAATAACATTATTTGTTTGCTTGACATAGACAATATAAAGCCCCAGCCCACACACAGCATCAAAGAGGCCAGTCAAACACTCCAACGTTCAAAATCTGATTTGGAGGGACACCTTATCAAAGAAGCAAGCAAGCGTGAGTCGCCTGAGAATTAATACTTAGGTTGCTCTTTAGCTCAATCACTAAAAACACATCCCTATCTCACCATCAACATCATATGTGTAGTGCACATACTTTCTCCAATTTTTCTTCAATTCCACCCAATAAGCAATAAAGATTCCACAAAATCAAATCAAAGGACCAACCATACACTAATCGCCATTACTATCTCTATGTATAAAACAAAACAAATGGCCCCACCCAAAAAAGAAAGGACTTCAAAAAAAAAAAAATTAAGTTTCCAAAAATTCTTTTTCATTCAATCTAACATCAACTTCACTACTTAAAAAATCGTAATTTTTACATACATTTTTTTTATAAGAAATGTTAAAAATCATAATTTGATCCTACTTTGATAATTAAACACTGCTAATCAATCATTGTTAAAAATAAAAATTTAATAATTGATTAACGGTGTCACATCAATAAAGTAGAATAAAAGTAATATATATTTTATTTTTAATAGAGCATATAATTCTCACGTGCATTTTTTTTTAAAAAAAAATATAAGAACATATGTTGGATTAAAGAAATTTTCACTAAGAGAAATATTATATATCACATTTTTATTCTATTTTTTATATCACTTTGTTGAAGTGTAATTGCCATTTCGTCCTTTTGATCAGCCCTCATTTAAAAAGTAATGCTAAATACGATACTTTTTTTCCACCCTCAGTCTCTTGTCACATTAAATTGATGTAGCAGTATCATCTATGATTGATTTAAGGATTTTTTTTCCTTGTTTAAGAAAAAAATAAAATCAAAGGGTTGAGCGACCAAGTTGGACAAAAATATCGATATAGCATTTCTATTTCACTAATATAATTTGAAAGAAAAAATTTGTCAAAAAAAAAAAATCAACAGGAAGAAGAAATGAAGAAGACAAAGAACAGATCTATCTTTTCATTTGCATTTCAATAACTTTTTCAACAAAAATTCTTACATACACAGAATTACAATTCTCTATACACCAATCTAGAACCTCAATTTTCATTTTTTTTTTTTTTTTTCCAAATTTTTATACCAAAAATCAAAAATTGAGATTGGATTTAAGAATCATGATGAACACCATCAGCACCATCACCATGTCATCCGGAATCAATAAGAAGGAATCACAACCTCGCTGCAAGCAAAATCGTCAGAGTTTCCGAAGGAATATTCGGGCCACGAATCCCGAAGAAGCTTCAGCAAAAGCTGGGCCTTCCTCTTGGCCCGGTCCGTACAGTCGCTCTGAACCAGCAAGAGCAGCTGAGTTAGCACGCCGGCGGCAACCGCGTCCGTCTGGCTCTGCTCCGACGCCGAGCAGAGCGAGACGAGAGCTCCGGCGGCGTACTCCGTCGCGCGGTCCGAGATCTTGAGGATTATCTTCACGAGCAGAGGCACGGTGAGCGCGTGCGAACCGAACGCCGAGCACCCCGCCGGAATCCGGCAGAGGAGTTCCACGGTGGCGAGCGCTCGCTCCGCGTCGCACTTCTCGAAATCAGCCAACCGGTCGATGAGCGTCTCGGGCGCTCCGGCCAGGACCGCCTTGTGCCTGGTCTGCTTCACCAGGCACAAAGCAAACAAGGCCTTCACGCCGACCTTTAGCGCTTTCGGATACGAAGCAATCGGATTCTTCATGATCTCAATCACTCCTTCGAAGATTTCGTCCACATTGCTCACCTGAGATCGGAGCTCCGGCGACCGAGTTCCGGCCACGACCATTTCGATGAGGGCGGCCGAGTTGACTCTGACCTCAATCGAGGAATGGAAAAGGAGGCGCGATAAGTACGCGACCCGGTCCGGGTCCGAGGCCACCGACGTACACTCCGGCTCGGCGAGCGGGAACATTACCAAAAGCGCGAGCGACTCGTGGTTCAACTCGGAACCGGAGAACTCTGAGCCGGTACCGGCACCGGAAAAGAAGATTTCGGTGAGGATTTGGCGGGCGTTGTGGGAGGCAATGACGGAGCGGTTCTTGTCGGAGTCGCGGGCGAGTCCTCTGAGCCGACGCAGCGCGGAGAGGCGGGACTGAACCGGGCTGGTCACGGCCGAGGCTTGGCCGAGCAGCGAGCGGACTAGCCCCGGGTCGGCGGGTTGTTTGGGAGTCGGGATTCGCTCGATGCCGAAGGACCGGTTCGCGACGCACCAGTCCTGGATGAGGCGGCGGAGTGTGTGGTTTGGGATGAGCGTGAAGTCGGTGAGTGGGGCCCTGGTGACCGGGCAAGTGGTGTTGCCGGTGGCCACCCAGGACTCGATGCTTGCTCGGTCGTAGGTCTGACCGGTACTGACGGTCACCGGGTCTTGCATCAGCTCTAGCGAGATCGGACACCTGAAATGATAGGGTATCTGAACCCCCAAATCCAACGGCTCTAAACTCCCAGGCATTCTCTCTCTCACACTCTCTCTCTTTGTTTTTTCTTTGATTCCTCTCTTTGGAGTTGTTTCTGTGTGAGTACTAAAACAAGTAAGGCTAAATCTGAGCGCTCTGCAAATTCTCTTTTCAACTTTGATTCGCTCTGCTTTCTCTTATACGAAATCGAACAGAGGGACATACCCAACAGCTGGAGGGACTGACCCCTGCCCTTATCTGACTCCCTGCCCACACGTGTGGATCTGGTTCCGCTTAACCCTGGTTGGGTTGGTCAAACTAATTTGTGCGACCGCCCCTGGGTCCCACGTGCTTCACTCCCTAAAATCTTACTCTGTTTACATCAATTCACGGTATTTTTGTGAGGTAGTCTTTTGGTCTTTGTTTTCTTACTGTTTTGGAGATTGATTGCCCATTGGCATCATTCATTGTGTGTGTGGGGGTGTTTATTTTATTTTATTTTTATTTTGTGGACGTGGATTTTTATTCATTTGGTGTCTGAATTGTAAATAATTTAAACAGTAAAATTATTATAATTTTAGAGCATTTTTATTCAATTCCTTAAAATAATTTTTTTTTTTCTGTTTTAAAAAGCTAAAATTTGTTTTAGATTATTTTAATACTTCTAATAGGGAGTTGTTTTACTTCATACTATTTTTTAAATTAATAAAATATTAATTTTTATCTCTAACCTTTTGTTTTTTACAATTTTTTTTCTTCTTATTTTCTTAAAATATTATATTTAAATTAAAAAAATAAAAGTATATCTCTAATTTAGAGAGCCAAATATAAATAATTAAAATAAAAAAAATAATTTTATTCCTAAAATATAGAATAAATGTAAGAACCGGATGAAAATCTCTGTCCGTTATTTCTCTTACTTTTTTTTTTCCTTTTTTTTTTTTAATCTTTGTAATCGATGATTTTTCTCATGACTCCTTTTACTGCCTCTCCTTTTTTGTCTATTTTTTTCTTTGACTCTCTTTTTAATGAGTAGCTTAAACCCGTTTATCTTTACACTGTTGCCATCAAATCTGCCCCCGTGATTGAACAGGAAAAAACAAATCAAGCATTAATAAGTGGCTCTTTTCAAAAGTATATTTCAATTAGATAGGGGAGTGAGTTTAAAATGGTTATATCATTGATATACAAATAGGGTTCAATTCAAGTTACTTCTAATGTGACTCTCAATAAATTTTAATTATTATAATGTTTTATTAATTTACTTTTCCTCGATGTACTTATCATATATTAAATTTCACATCAATTATGTAATTTATTATGCAATCCCAATCCATTCTTTTGATAAAATTTTCAGACATATCTAGTTAGATAAGATAGTTCTTATCTTTGATTATCTTGACTTATATAATCCAATTATAGGTTCGACAAAAGTTTTAGGTTGTATTACTCAAATCTAACATAGACATACACTGATTATCTTTAAAGTGTCTTTTTAGATATTATAAATTTCTAAAAGGTATGGATACTTTAACGGATATGCATAAAAGTAACTTTGTAAGCTTGTGAATGATACAAATTTTGTTATATTATTCACTTATTTCACAAAGCAAACCACATACTATGTTAAAATTAGGATACATGCATCGGATCAAGGACGAAACTACATCTACGTTATGGAAGCTGAGCCCCTGTATTAAAATTAAGTTTGACCTCTCACTTATTTTTTGTCCTTTAGGATAAATTTTTTTTTGGTTCCGTCCCATGATAGGATGATTATCTAAACCAATTTTTATGAATGGAGTGGAGATGCATGACTTGAGTTTTATTCTCATATATAAGTCTAAAGTATTTGTTTTATTTTTTGCTACATTATGAGTTTTTTATTAAAATAAAATGAATATGACACTCTATCTTAGCAATGAAGTTATGAATAACAAATCTTGAAGATAAACTTTTTCATTCAAAAACTATAATTAATTAAAAAAAAAATCTAAAGAATGTTGATTCTCCCCATAATATAGGTTAACAAAATTAATAAGGTGTGTTGAATTGGGAAAGAAGGGCACATGTGAAATAAAACTTCACATAATTGACAATGAAAATGAAATAGATAAAATATGTGCTAGAATAGAGATATCATAAAAGGAAAGGGACACGCAAATGCAAAGCAGCCAGTACGATATAATTAGGTTTCAATTGTCTGTTATTAGGTGGTGGGTGGTCAAAGGTCAAAGATGAACAGATTACAAAGGAATGTGCGGGTCCAGGTTGTCTCTCCACCTCTTTATTCGAGCAAAATTGTTTCTGTGGATAACACTCACAGAGTGGTGTCTTCGATCTAGTGAGACCCACCTCTACGTCAACATACATAGATTTAATAATCTCCCCCCAAAAAAATATCTAGGATATAGATTTAATAATTTTGCTGTCCAATTCTGACACAGTAAATATAAGAGAACATATTATATCATTATTTCTTAAAACCCATTTTATTTTTTAAATATATGAAAAATTCTTTAAAAAAATTTCTTGAAATAGATTTTTTTAATGCTCTTTAAACCAAGGGACCAAGAGTACTATCCAAAATCTATGGACTATGATAGTATTTTTGCATTTCTTAATATTATTTTAATATATTAAAAAATTATTCTCTCCCCTCTATTTCCTCAATCTTTCCTTAACATTAATTTAAAATAATATTTAAATAGTTTTCTCTTTTTTTTTTAATATTTATTTAAAAAAATATTTAAATGATAAAAAAAAAATCTAAAGAAATCTATGCTAATGTTCTAAATCTACTCTTATATTTTGGGTGCTTAAACATGTAAACTCTATAAAAACTCTCTTATATTTATTGTCTGAATTATTTATAATATGAGTAGCAAACATCTGCTACTCACAATTAAAAGAATAGTTAGAGATAATAATAGGGTGGGTGAGACGAGGAAGCACAGGATTTAGGTTAAGAAAAAGTCATTGTCTATTTACTATTAGGATAATACTGTAACAAGAAAATCCACACATAATTATGTTTCTAGTTGTTAAGTTATTGTCAATCAAATTTATCTGTTTAATTCAAAAATTATCATATTTTCTGATTCATTATTTTACTTTGAAACACCTCAAAAAAATTATTTTGATAAAAACAATTAGATATTATTTTAATAAATATTAGATTTTATCCTTTGTATTGTTTTTAAAAAATCGATATCCTTTTTTTATTAGTCTTGTTTGTGTTTAAATAAAGAAAACGAATTTTGAACCCATGGAAAACTTAAATCCTTTGGATAATGTTTAATTAGAATGTGTGAACCGCATGGCAGCTCTTGGTCCTCCAAACAAGAGAGGTCAAGGTTTGAGTCTCGAGAAGGACGTCATGGATAGATAAATAATTAGATTTAGAGAGCTTAACGTATGGATTGGATTAAACGAGTTAAAATAACCAAAAACAAAATAAAAAAGAAACATACTCATTCAATAATACGTTACAAACTTACAAAGAGTGATAAGAAGTTTATTAGGTGGAATGGAACTCAAATATAAAATAGTGGTAATATTCAATCCCATTAATCAATCATCTTGCGAAGAAACTCATTGGCTCGAAGTCTAGTCTAATCTCCAATCAAGTTCAATAATTTGCCATGTAAATTGAGATGTACACCTTATATAATGATTCAGGAAAAGCGCAGAACAATTATACCTTCTTATAGTGCTAGCATTAGTTTTTTTAATTTTTAATTTAATTTATTTTATTTTATTTTATTTTTAGTTAGAGAAAACATATAAAAAACTCTTTAAAACAAATTCTCTTGTTGTTTCATAAATTAAGGAAAGCACAAGTGGTTTCATTACTATTATTTTAATATAAATTTTTTTTTCTCTATTTTTTCTAGCATTTGTTTAAAATAATATTTAAATTGTTTTTCTCTACTCTCTCTTTTTACTCACTTTTAATTTTAAGAATATTTAAATCGTATAGAAAAATGATAAGTAAAGCTATTGTGTAATTTATTTAAATAAAAAAACAAAAAATAATTTAATTCCTTACATTTACGAAAAAAAAAACTGTTGCTAACACTTATATGGTGTTATTATTATTATTATTATTTGTAAATCTTATATGGTGTTATTAGGTTACTATCCAGTCAGGGACGGAGATACTCTTGGTTTTAAATTTTCTTTAGGTTTTTTTAATTAACTTAAATATATATGTATTTTTAAGCTCAAAAATAAGTTTGACTCATTCTAAAAATAAATTTGACCCCTTATTTTTATTTTTATTTCTCTACATAAAAAATTTTGATTCTATCCTCATATCCGGTGCTACATTGTATTATTAGTTTGTTGTGATATTATTATGAGGATTTAGAGGAAACTTTACTCACATAATTACTATCACTCTTAAAAAAAAAGAAAAAAAAAAAGAACAATTCAAATTATAATAATGAATCAACATAGCATCTTTTTATAATCCAATTTTTTAGTATAGGACTAATTTTTAAGGTGTCGGATCGGACTGTACCTTTGTTTGTTTTTTGGTTTGCTTTTTTGGTATGTCATGTCCCACAGGAGTCCTACAATTGCTGTTTTTTTGGTTTGTACTCGATTGAAAAAGCAAAGGGGGAAATCGTTGTGGGTAACCTTTTACTTGCCAGATGAAAAAAAAAAAGAAAAAAAAAAGAGAGAGAGGAGAGATTTTCAGGCGGCACAGTCAGTCAGAGAGGAACAGGCAGGCACTGAACTGAGCCAGGGAGGCGGTGTCGTTTAGCGGCGCAAAACACACGCGTGGAGGGGACAGTGCGCCCCACGAGCCACGCCTCACAGCGAATTTCCTGTCCCTGGTCAACCAGGCAAACTTTGCCGGTACAGCCTACACTAGATTTTACTGTTTTCCCATTCCCCCCCCCCCCCCCCAAATGCACGTGTTGCTTCTCCCACCCCGCACGTGTTCCAGCTCTACGCCTATTTTTTTTTAATTTTTTTTATATATTTTTGACCGGACGCTAAATTGTGTCCGTTTGTTGGTGCCCCAAGTACGGAATTCCAAGTCCCTCCCCAAGATTATCCAATGGGTTAGAGACTCGCGAGAATATCATAAAAATGTGTGCTTTCTGTTTTCTTTTTTTCTTTTTTTAATATTAAAATACAAAATCTATTAAATCAGATATTACCTCAATCTAGGTTTGTATAATGTGTTATATGTTAGAACGAGGGATGGAAATTTATCTTAAATTTTGTGATAGAACAGCTTGTTTTTTGGTGGTCTTTGATACAATAGTCAACCTAAAACGGATAGACTTTGAATGAATTTGGGCTAATCTTGAACAGAGTGTAATAGTGTATGCACCTAAAATGAATAGGATGTGTGAGTTAAATTTTTTGTTTTTTATTTATTTTTTTATTTTGATTCTCAAAACAAAACATATTAACAAACATACCATATACTCTTTTCTTTTTTTTTTTATTTAATATGAGTAAATGGATGCCTAGTGTCAAAAATAGAAAGGAAGAGAGGGTTGCGTGTTCGATTCACGTCGGGTTCAAATCTCTAAAGTCGGATCTTTTATATTCATCCAAAAACATTTTTTTAAAAAAAAAACAAAAATTATTTAAGAAAAATAAAGAAGAAAGGGAGAGATGAAATGGACACACACAGCCACAAACCATATCCATATATATATATATATATATATATGAACTTTTCTTTTCTTTTCTTTGATTATATATGAACTTTTATTTTGGAGAAGGGAATCTGTGGACAATTGGCATGTATTCTCCAAGTTTTTCTTTTCTTTTCTCCTTTTGGTAAATGAGTGTAATGTATTGGTTGATTTATGAGCCAAACTTCTGCAGCTTTTTGTTTTTTTTAAAAAAAAGCTGCAAAAAAAGAAGAAAAAAGAAAAAGATGCTTTTGAGGTAGAATGTGAGGAAGCTGTGTAGTCTAAGGATGGTTTCAAATTGAGGAAGGTTCTTAGGTCTCTTCATGAAACTGACATTTGTATACAAACTTTGCGTACCAAGTTCCCCAACTTACCCACCAAAGCCCCTTTTTCTCTTTTCTTTTAGTATAGCATTGATTCTCGAATTGTAAATTCCCCAACCCACTAGTCCAATTTTAAAATTAGAAAAGTATTGGATTAATGTTTTTTTAATCGAATTTTGTGGATAGTTATGGCAATAAACTATGAAAAAGGGAGAGTTTCATTTACTTTCAATGCACACCTTTGAGAAAAAAGTGAATGATTTTTCCTTGTAAAGAACTTTAATAGATAGTCAACCGATTATATACTCTAAAGTAATTTAGGATTAAGATCCGCTGCAATATCCTTGCAATATGGTGCTGTTCTACCTTGCACTTACATACCCTTGCCCTATTACAAAGCAATAGGACCAAAGTGTGATACCCCAATTCAAAATTTTATAATATAAGTATTTTAAATATATTTTTGTTCCATTTAGAATCAATTTTAATTTTGGACATATATGGGCGAAGTTATGGATTTTAAGATATCAACCGATTCTGGGTTGCCGTAATTTTTTGACATATTGTAGGCCTTTGTATAGAAGAATTGCAAGATAAATTTTATGTCTTTTAGGTTATGTTTGATATGTGGAATAATTATTCTATATATATACTTTTTATTAAAAATAAAATAAGGTCTAATAGATTAGCATTGTAATAGTCATTTTTATGACCATAAAGTAATAATGATTTATTAAATTAAGAGAATGGTTATTCTTCTTAAAATTGAGATGAATAACTATTTTCTCAATTTAAGGAATAGTCATTCTTTCATGGTAATAAAGATGATTATTTCAAGTATTAAAGTATATGTATACTTTAACACCAACGTTATTGTATTCCACTTCTTCTATTCTTAATAAAAACTATTTAAAAAAATAGTCAATTCACGCATTAAACGTACCCTTAGAGTTAAATTGAAGTAGTTATAATTGTTGCAAGCTTCACATGTCAAACTATCAAGTAGACATTGCTGAGCTTGAACATGGCCCCTACATTACTTGTCTAACTTGACCAAAGTTTGGGATGATGATGACCTCCATATATGCAGTATAGTCTCTTTAGGGTCAACTCTTAGATATTTTGGGATGCATGTGTAGAATAATTAAACTCTGGTATCATGATTTATGATAAATATAAGTTTTAAATTTTCATGATATACTTTTATTACCTTTAGAGCACTCATATTGGGTTAACAAAATAGCTAAAAAGTTATTTTGACTAACCTTACAACAAAAAATAACTTACATCCGGCTCAGTAAATTGATTAAAAATTTGATGAGCTGCTACAGTGTTTAACAAATTTGTTGAGTACTATTCATCAACAATTTATAATTTATATTGATAAAAAAAATCAATAAGATTATCTCTTCTTTGAAAATAGAGAAAATATATAAAAAAATAATATTATAAATAAAAAAATGAAAATGAATAACTAAAATGCTGATTTGAATGTAGATACTTTTAAAAAATGAATAACTAAATTTTAGCTAAATATTTGTTGAGTCGAATCTTAATGCTCTTTGAATATTTACTTGAAATTTTACGCTTTAATCATGAATGCAGTTTCGCCTCTTTTAATTTACCCAAATTGGGGGGTATTGCATCGGATCTCTATCCATTAATTTATACCCTTTTCCGTTTTTAAATATATGTTTGATTCTGAATTGTACAATTATTAAAAAGATATTATATATAATTTCTTAAAAAGTGTTCTTTCATTTTGTATTAGAGATAAGTACACCCTTTAATGAACTTTTTGCATTTAGTGTGGAAGACAGAGAAGAATAAAATGAAGAGATTTGTGCTTACTACTACTTTACTATTATTTATTTTTTCGAATCTTTGAGAGAGAAAAGAAAAAAGAAAATAAAAATAAAAACATAACAGTTATAAATAAGATTATGAGTAATGTTGAAAATTATATTTTTATTTTTATTTTTTTTGACAAGAAAATTGATATTCTTATTGATGATAAAAATTGATTATTTCATTACAGTTGATCTGAATTTATTTATTTTTTAATGTAAATTTTCACTTTTCTATTGATAACAATTCTTGAGCAAAAGTTCTTACAATCAAAAGTTAAGGCAATAAGTCATAAGCTTCGATAACCATAGTTTAAGGCTATGAACTTACAAGTCATAGACAAAGACAAGTAAATATCTATAACATAATTTTCCGCACACCTATGTACAACTTCGGTTATAGATCAGATCTGCAACTAGCAGACAAATTCAAAAAGGACAAAACAGTCCAATTCACCACCAACATTTTTATTTTATTATTATTTCACTTTGTTGAACTACGTTAACATGGTGAAATAGTAATTAAATAAAAGTACAAATTTTAGCTTTATTCATACGATCAATATATATATATGTGTTGTGTATTCCTCAACCTAGTTTGCTTTTAAATTAAATTTGATGGATGACTTTGAGTTTTTTTTTTTTTTTTTCCTAGATGATAGACTCCTCAACCTAGTTTGCTTTTAAATTTGAGTGGATGATTTTGAGTCTTTTTTTTTTTTTTTCTAGATGATGACTTTGAGTCTTTGAGTATATGATTAGGTCATTACGGTCAAATTAAATAGTGGATTTATTTGTGACTTATAATCTCTATAAAAAAGGCATGTTAACGACATGGACATCATATATATATAATATATATAAATATATATATATATATATTCCTTTTTCATTTGTCTGCAAATTGACGATCAAGAGGGAAAACAGTTCTATAATCTAAGGAGTCCTTGTCACGTTTGTTGGTTTTAAAAATTTTAGTGTAAGAATTTTATTAAAAAAGAAAAAAGCATGCGCCGATATTCTATACATAGATTCGAGCAATCAATGATTTTATAGTGATAGTTGGACTAAAGCAGTGAAACTTGCATTTGATTCCATATATAAATTCATAGAAATTAAAGTAGAGAAATAGAACAAATACTTGTTTAATTTGATTAAATTTTGGTGAGCCTTTTCAATGGGAAAAAGATTGAACCAATTACCTTTGGCCAAATTTCAATAATCTAATGATATCATATTGCTCATGTTCAAGGTGGAAGCAAAAAAATTCATTCATGAAAACTTTAGAAATTACATTTTTATTTTACTATTATTCTATTTTTTTGACATAATAATATTAATTATCTCTTGATTTTTTTTTTTTAAAAAAAAAAACAAAATTGATCTAAAGATTAATTGACACTGCCACATTAATAGAGTGAAATAGTAATATGATAAAAGTATAATTTTTAACATTACTAAGACTTTACTCCAATAAAATAAAGCGCCAATCACATGGATTCTTGGCATGGCATAATTAAAAGGGAACCATTTTTATGAAGTGCTGATAAATTACTTGGACTTTGGTTATTCTACTAGTTTAAGCATGGATGACAGAGCTCTTCATGTTTTTATAATTGATGAATTTTTGTTGTTCTTGTCCTTTTTTTTTTTTTTTAATAAGACAAGGGGTAAGATAATGGTCTAAAAGTAGTAACCATATTATAAATGAATAACCACCAATTACATCTTGTTATAAATTTGAGTAATGCTAGAGGTCTTCTTTATGTTTCTCTAAAATTGATGTGACTTTTAAAATCATCATTAGATCTCTTTGAAGTTTGATCTAATGATAATATTAAATATCACATCATTTTTTTATTTTTTTTTGACATTAGGGAGACATGGGAAGACGTCTAGCATCACTCTATAAATATATCTATTTCATTCCATTGATCCAACTATTAAAACATTAATTAAATGGTTGAATTCAAACTTTTTTTGTAACGCCTCCAAAAGCGGGGCATTACAGTTTTATTAGCTTAAATTTTTGGAATAAATAATAATTTAACAAGGTATTAGATCAGATACTTAAAGTTCAAACCTTGACCCCCACAATTTACACATTATTTTAATTAGATATTTCACGTGGTATGCCTTAATTATTGAAAAAAAAAAGTTTGAACTCACACATGAAAACCAAAAGGAATCCACCGGCGGCTTAATAATTTTTTAAAAATTGCGGTAAAACGTCAAACTCAAAACTTGTTAACACCAAATCCTATGAAACCAATTTATATTGAAACCATTAGACTACCATTCTAGATGATTAGTGGGTGAATTGTTCACTAGTTTATTCTTTAAGTCGTGTTCTCAAGCTCTAAAATCCACTTTTAGGGGAAGTAAAGTAATTATATTTATTTCCTTTCATTTAAATATTTTCCAAGGCACCTATAAGAGCGTAAAGGGGCAAAACATAGTTGGCCTTGTGATTTGGCCTAAGATTTGTATCTATGTGGTCCTATTAGTCAAATAATTGCACCCACTTTTCCACGTGAGTGGTCCAAATGTCCGGCACGTGTCCATTCTTATTGTGATGCTGACGTGGTCCAAAACAAACGTCCATTTCGTCAACTACCTATTCTATTGTATTGTGGCTAGCCACGTGGCCTTTTGTTCCACCCCAAAGGCCAAAGCTAAAAGTAAAATACATGGAAAAGTATAGTTGATGATATTGGTCCAAATTTCAATCAAAATATGAGGTAATTTCGTATTGAGTAATGCAATAAATTATATTTTTATTTTACGTACAATGTTGATGTGAATTTTTTTGAAAAAAATATTAATTGAAAGTGTCACGCTAATATCGTGAAATAAAAATATAATTTATAGCATTAATTTTTTATATTAGATCAATCTCAAGCCTCTCTTATCCTTAATCAAATGTATATTCTTTTATATTCTTCACAAGTCCTTTGTTTCTAGTGGGGTTTTCACCTTTTTGTGGGAAGAATTAAAGGTTGCTATAAAAGCATTCACAATAGAATTTTTTTAATATTTATATATAAAATAGCTAATCAAAAACTACTTTTTTTTAAAAAAAAAAAATTATTTATTTATTTTTATTTTAACTAATAACTTTTCAAATGCACTCTATATTTGATTATCTATTTTTTTTTCTATATAATTTAAATATTCGTTCTTTTATTTTACTTTTCAAACATATACTTGCTTTAAAAAGAGAAAGAGGGGGAGAACAATGAATAAAGAGAGAGAAACATGGAGAGAGAAAATTATAAAAAATTTATGCATTCATCTACCGTGCTTCTACAATTGGGTAAGCATAGTAAATGAAATACAAAATATATTTGGTTTAGACTACTAGATGAGATGTTTTTCAAGGGTTTGATAAGCCATTATGGATGCTCTATTTTCTATTTATGGATGGGCTACATGTTATGGTTAGCATGTATGAAAGAGATAAGAACGAAATCAATAATAATAATATCAGTAGGGACGAAACTAAGATTTCATATTCAGAGAGGGGATAAAGTACGAAGGGCGCGGCGCCCGCGGGGGGGGGGGGGGGTGGGTGTTCCTAGGTCCATATATAAATATTTTAAGAGAAAATTTCAAAATGAGGAGCTCCCTAATTTCCATCTATAAATATGAATCCTCATAACTTCACAGAAGAAAATGTAACTTGTGAGGATTACATTTCATGAAATTAAGATCATTGCTTCAAATTTTTATATTTCTGTATTTTTAAGATTAAACTCATAAAAGAAGAAAAGAAAATATATCTTCATAAGATCATACATAAAAATATTCCAATCTTTTGTTAAATTATGTTAACATAAAAAAAAAAAAAAAAAGGATTGGTGAATTGTGGAAAATGGGGTATCTATCGTGGTATAGTCTTGGGCATTTGATTGGATGTTCCCCAAGGGAGAGGCGAGTGGTGATGGCAATTATAGAATGTGGGTTGCTTTCAAACTTGGTGAGTGTTTCCCAAAATCTCATATCTTACAATGATGTGCATTCAAAGTGAGTGGGAAATCTATACACCAATCACGGAAGAAATTGGTGCCCTTCGTGTGATAAAGCTCCTTTTATCCAACTATATTTTTAATACTTGCCATTGCCAATGACTTTACTCATGTGCCACTTCTAGAAAACTTGAATGCACTAATGATGGTACACATGTTTTATATGGAATATTCCAAGTCCATTATAAAAAATAGAAAAAATAAAAATATAACAAAAGAATATTTGCATAAGGCGCCGGGATTTATGAGTTTTTTTTTTTTTCTTAATTATTGATGGACTAAGTTTTGTTCCAATTCGATCTATCAAACTACATCTATTCAAAATACATGTTATTTTTACATGAAATTTTAGACCGATTCATCCAATCCAATTTAGAGAATAACTTTTTCCTTTACTGATTTTATCTTATACAATTTTTGGGAAATTTCATAGAGTTCTTGGATTTGGAGCGCTAGCTTTTTTTAACTAGAGATGTCCAATTGTTTTTTCAACGAGATGTAAGCCGGATCCCAATTAAATAGATTTATTTTTTTTGAGTTTTTTTTTTCTTTGTTTAAATATTGGGTTCCCTAGTTACTTATTGCATCTTAAATTACTTGTTAAGTAATGCTAAATACTACATCTACATCTTATTTCCATCTTATTAGGCACTACTACATCAGCCCAATGAGAATAAGGGTGTAGTATTTTTACATTACTCTTACTTATTATACTTTTAAAGAGTGTTATTAGAGTATTACAGGGACAAACTGACGTAGCAATTTACGTGACATTTATCATGTCAACCACTAAACAATTAAATTTAGCTGTAAAATTTTGTTGCTTAATTTTTTCATCCATATTATGCCAAGTGGCACTCATACAAAGGACTGCCACATGAATTTGGGTTTATGGTTTGCCCATAAAACCCATGTATCTCTTGCTAAAAAAAGTAGGAATGCCCATAATTTTATTGTTAAAACAAAAACTAATAAAAGTAATACAAGCTTCATGCAACTCATTCTTAAAAACCGGCTTGCTAGGAAATGTTACCCAAAAGTTTATAAACACATATTTAAAATTGCACTTAAACTATAAGCTATGTCACTTAATATCCTAACATAAAGTGACAATGAGTTTGTTTACTGACAATTCAATTATTAATGTACATAATAGTTCACAAAAAAGAGGTGCTCTTCTTTTGGTATAAATCTTACACATTGTATTGTTTATTACAATTTAAAAGACACTTTTTCTTGCATGATTCCCCCCTATAAACCTACAAATCATATATTCCATTTCTTTATGCATGAGTAAATTTAATAGACGAGCTTAATGTTTTTTGATCAGAGTGCCTGATCAGAAGGTTTTAACCCAAATTTACTGCATGTTAATGTAAATTATCCTTGAACTGCTAAAACATAAATAAATTAACTTGTCTTGAGCCGTGCACACATATTCTTGTTTAAGCACAGGTGCCCTTGATTTACGCCTAAGTATCTCCAAGAGTGCCACTATACTTGACCCTCAACACAAAGATTAGATTGAAGATTTTATTTATTTATTTCTATAGGTTTACAAGGAAACAAAATAAAAGGGAATGGGCTCCCCAACAACAAGGCCCAAACCGAAAATGCAGATCACTCGGATAAAAAACCAAACAAATATCTGAAAATTGGTCATAAAATAACCCGGTCCAATATTATTTGAATAGAAATTCAAGAAATGGGCCGCCTTGAGAGACGGTTGTAAATGCAGATCACAAGAGGGCTTGCTTACTATTGCAGCGACCACAAGGCGACTTGGAGGCCGCAACATTGAAGATTTCTTAGAGCTGAGGAGGCTTGACTTTATGGGCTTGGGCCTGACTTTATCTGAGATGAGGAAATTATCACTCCCAGCCCACCCTAAGCTACTACAAATAGGCCCCCTAAATCCAAGCTCCGTCAAGGCAAGAACTTGTAATGTCCAGCAACATTTGGGGCCATTGGTTTTTTTGGGCAACCTGAGGGCTGAGCTTTATGCATGGAGGCCCAGCAATGCTACTCTTAAAACTGTTATGACAGAGGAGGGGGCTAACACAAATTATTTTTTTTAAAAAAAAATTGATAGGTAAGTGAATTTAATTAACATTTTAATACTTTCACTCGTGGACAATAGGTGCATTATTTTAATTGAATAGGGAATGAACTCTCAAGATTATAACTCATGACCTCGGTTTTAATATTATATTAAATTACTATTTATATACAAAACTTAAGCTAATAAAAAATTATGAATTTATTTATTTAATTAATATTTTAACAATCCCACTCAACCCATGAGACTAATATGTTGGAACTGTAACGGATTGGAATGTCACTTGACAATTTTCTCCAATGACCGATGGACTGAGATCCTTATTATTAACCATATATGCCCCCTCCTCTTTGAGCAAGAGGTTGCTGAGCAAGTTACTCAGGCGGGGGGGCCTCCTTATGCATATTTGTTATTTCTAATTGTTCGTCAAATCAGTTTCTTACAAAGTACTTACATAAAATGAGGTAGAAAACCTGAACTTCAATGCAAGGTAGTAGTCATTACGTAGGGGGCACTGGATAATATGATCACTGAATTGGTTCTCATGTCAAATATCTGCACTGAGTTCCTTATTGCATTTTTGTACTTTTAACTGCACAATTTACATTCGTGTTCAAATATTTTTGGATAGGGTCATGAGGTCCGTACATGTATGTCTATAACGGCTCACTCTACTAAGATTAACTTGATGGTCATGATAACTCTTTTTTCTTTTGGCAGCTTCACTCACTTATCAGTATTTAACGATTTAACACTATATTCATATATAATACCAAGACATTTTTAATCCAACCTATAAGTCGCCTCCTCCGGGACTCGACTACAAAGCTGCTACGTCCGATTTTATACTCGACATAGCGGTATCTCTGATATTAAATGATACAAATATTTAAGAAGAACTCATCCTTAAAAAATGGCTTGGCAGGGAAGGGTGCCAAAAATATTTATATACACACGATTAATATTACATTTAAGTCATATGAAATACTTAAGATTGTTACAGATTTATAGATTTAGAATGAGTTCTCAAGCTCATATAGATAAACAGCCTATATAGTATGCCTCATACTGTTTGATTACATTTTTGTTTTGGAAAGGAAGTATGATTATTTCCACCCACCAACTTCAGATTGTCTGTCAAAGGGGGAAAAGTGAAGGATGACAATATTTAATCATTGTACATTTCTTGAACTCAACCTTTGTAAATTAAGCTTAATTCCATCACAAAGAACCGTTTAGAACTAGCGCACAGAACAAAGCTGCCAAGTGCCCATGATGAATTTTTAATTTCTCATTAACAATCACATGATACCCATCCTAAATATAGGTCATTTCCTAGTTTGATTCTAAAGGACTTTTTCCCCCACTTCAATGCAGAAAAGCAAACACAAAAGAAAACTCCAAAATGCATACTCACATTTCGAAATGACAGGAGAAAAGGCCAAAGAAACCCTTGATTTACAACCACCACAGTTGGGGTTGTCTCCTTGACAACGTCCAATCTGACAAAGCTGTACTAACAAAAGTATGCTAAATCTTCTTTTTCTCAGTTATTGACCACATGGGTTAACTTTTTGGTTAGATTCCTTCTCTTTTCCGTGTCATTAACGCAGAAAAAGAGCACAGAGGTAGTGTAAATCTATGTTTACAATGACAAGAGAAGGGCTACAAAAGCTGTTCCCAACAACCACTGCAATCGAGCCGGTTTGCTATTTAAATAACCAAAGCCAATTTCTTGTGACACTGCTCCTGGTGCTGCAGGGGTAACACCAGCCTGAGGAAGGTCACATACTCCAAAAGTCGTATTTGCCTGCATGCAATAATGAGATCACAATAAGTTAAATTTTGAAATATGTCGTGGCCTCCTTTTTGAGTAACGTCCTCTTATGAGATTTGGAATTCCCAGGTAATGAGAGAGGGCCTGGTGGGTCTACCTGTTGGACTGACCGAACAACTGCTCGTACGGGTAAACCCCGAAGCCTTTTGTCATTGGCTGCAATTCGGTAAGTCAAATTGCAGCCAATCCCATCCCATCCCATCCCCCTCTTATGTGTGACATTTAACTTTATAAAGGAGAATTGAGACTAAAGTGGCTAACCTTGCAATTGGCTATATTTCCACATCCACAAACTAAATGACCATTTGCCACATCTACAGCCTCTGGGGCGCCCCCAGCATCACTCCTCTGAAATGTTCATATATGAATTACACTTTCATTCATCTATTTGCTTTAACTAATGAGATTTTGAACAAATATCCATACCTTGTAAAAATCAACAGCAATGAAGTTAGGCCATCGTTTTCCTGCCGCTTCAGAGCAGGTGTTCACCATGCTAAGTAATGAAGCTGAATTATCCTTGCAAGCTTGAGCAACATCAGGCATATCTCGAAAATAGTTCACAAGGACAAGCGACCTTGAAGTTGTGTTCATGGTAGATGATTCTGCTCGGTTCGGACACGAACCAGCTTTCATCCCGCCATTCCCATCTGCAAGTTCAAACCCCATCAAAATTAGCTCTGGTATAATGGAGGAGGAGAACAAGAGTATAAATCTTGTGTTCCTTAAAAAATGAGGTTACTTTTAAAATCATTAAAATTCAATAGCGATGATCAATCATAAGCTCAATGGTAATTTTAAAAGCCACATCATTCTTGAAGGAATACAAGAAAAACTTCTAGCATTACTCGGAAAAGCGGTAATATGACTTACATTGGTTTTCTACTACATATCTCCACTCATAGGCAATCCCTTCAGAAGCCTCCTTGGATGCTTTTGAAGTGAACACCACAAAACGCTGATTTTTCTGGACCATATCATCTACTGTTGGCCAATTTCCACCATTTTTTGGCATTCGAGAAACAGGAAACCAGTATTTCCTCAGGCCAGCAGCGTCAAACACCTTAGTCAGGCCCTTTGGTGATGTAACATAGTCTTCAATGAAAATGGTGATGATCTCCGACGGGTTTGCCTCGAGAAAAGTTTGGATCTCTTTGAGAACATTAATGGCAGGTTGCTGGTGAATCAGGTGTCAGATAACTACGTGTTTAAGAAGATGATAAGCAACATTAAAGGAAATGGCCTGATCATGTGGTTCCCTTACACCAATTCATGCCACTTACAAAAGATGTATAGTTGTAGCACTGGCCACCGAAGGAGTGACATAACCAGATGTCATTGTTGAAATCATACATATCAAGCATCAACCCTCTAACGCCATTCTGCAGGAGAAAAACAACTTCTAAACATTGTCTTATCAAACTAAATTTACATAATATATGCATGATACCAAAGAAACAGCTTCTTTTTTATTTAAAGAGGAACAGGTCAACTTTTACAATCCCTGAAGACACCAATTCTGAAAATGTCAAAAAACAAAGAATAACAGAACTTGGCAAATGACTTAAAATATTCTATTTAGCAAAATTATACTAAGGGTCCATTGGTTTTGCGGTATCAAAACATGCTATTTAAAAAATAAGAATTTTAAAGCATGCGATTTTTAAAAAAACGTAGTTAAGCATTTGATAATATGTTGCTTGACCTTTAAAATTACAGTTTGATTAAACGCACCCCATTGCTTACGATTTTAAAACATAGACCATTTTCTAAAAATTTACTCCCAAACAAGACGTCTTCGGTGATTTTGTTTAAAAACGCACTTTTAATTTGCGAAATCGCATGGTTAGTTAACCCTGTGATTTCAGAGGGTAAAATGTGCAATTTTAAACAAAACTGTAAAAAACATATCGTTTTGGAGTGTGTTTTAAAAAAAATTGCAGTTTGTAAACCTAAAAAAAATCTGCATTTTCTAATCTCAGGCAAGGGCTGCGTTTTTAAAAAACACACGATTTTAAAGGCCAAATTGTGAAACGCTTACCTGCGTTTTAAAAAAAAAAATCGTGTTTCCGGATCGTCGTTATTTTCAAAATCGCATGTTTTGAAACCACAAATTCAAACAGACCCTACCTCCAAAATCAAACTAAAGAGATAAAATCAAGGCCCATACCACCAAATACTAACTTAAGTTAATTTTATTGGTTAAAAAATAGTGGGAATCTCAATGCATGTCTCATCCTTGAATCCCTTCACTCAAAACAGTTAACCAAAAATCCTTTATTCTTTGAAATATCAATCTTAACATCATTTGGTCCAGTGTAGTTGCCCAGAAAGTACACAATGGCGGTGAGCAAAGTGGTTGCCCCACTTTGAGTTGAATAATCTACTTCTTTTCTCCACTAGGTTGATTTTATTATTATTATTATTATTATTATTTTATCATTTGGAGTACATGTGGTCTATCATTGTTTTTTTTTTTTTGGTTGAAGTGATGCTTTTATTTTATAAACTAAGCATATTAGGTATACTTTGGAAACTAAAAGTAATCATTTCGCCTAACCAACTCTTATTATAAACGACATGGACAAAAACATCAAAATTAATTAGGTAAACAAAGACCAAAACTAAACATTTTGTATCACTATTCACACCTAAAAAAGGACTTGGGGATGCTACTATCAGCACCCACTCCAGTGACTCCACCACCGTATTGTAACGGATCGGGATTCCTTATAATTTAGGATCTCTAAAACTATTTCTATCTCCTCTTCTTTGGGTAGGAGAAGTCTATGCAATGAGCTCCCCTGTCCAAGCAGGAGCCCACTTAAGCAGAGAATCCACTCGGACAAGAGAACCCTATTCTGGCAGGGCCCTCTTCTCTTTTGGCATGAGATTGTAAGGGATCCCTATTCTATTACAACTGCCATTTGTAGGGCCTTTTTTTTTTTTAATGGAAGTTCTACGATACCCTTTCACATGGCTCAACTGGAAAAAGAATCATGGGAAATTATTGATGTCATATCACACCGAATGCATGCCTAATCTTTCTACAGAAAGTAGGTAATTAAAAGGTCTCAGCATTTGCCAGCCCTTTATAGCTGTAAGGTGTTTAGAAAGTGCTTTTGGGTTCTTCGTATTATCTCAAAAGTGGTGATTTGAATCATTCTTCCATTAAAGCTAATAAGCTAAAAAGGTACACCAAAACATAAAAAATTAAACCATTGAGATTCCTTATGTTAAACAAATCATGTCGTCCTAATTGAGTAGCTAAATTCCCACATGCAACGCATTGTCTAGAGCCCACTAGCCACATTCAAACTCAAATAACACTTAGGCTCCGTTTGGTTTGCAGAATAGGTCCTGGAATTGAATGACTATTCCTATGGAATAATCATTCATTTATTTGGTAAGAGCCTATTCATAGGAATAGTTATTCTCATAGGAATACTTATTCCCTTACGAAGAGGAATAGGTATTCCTTTTAAAAATGAGAGGAATACCTATTCCTTTCCTACAGGAATAGAATTATTGCAGCATCTTCTCATAAAAGCTCCTTACACTCCAATATCAATTTTTTTTTTAGTATTATGAAACCATTTAGTGATGTGTTTTTTTTTTTAAAAAAAAAAATAAAAAAAAAAATTGATGGGTGAATATGATGATTTTGTTGATATGCTTTTTTTTTTTGTAGTTTTAACAAAAAAAAAAAAAAACTTGAAATTTTTTTTTTTAAAAAAAAAAACAAAAAACAAAAAAACTACGAACTTTTTTTAAAAAAACTTTAACAGTTTTTTTTTTTTCTAAAAACTCAAAGTTATAATATAACGGTTTTTGTTTAAAAAATAAAAAAAGAAAACGTCCTTAAATTATATTTGTATTATAAGGGTATTTTAAGAAATTTGATTACAATATAATTCTATTCACCAGCATATTCCACTATACCAAATAAAAGAATATCTATTCAGTGTTCTATTCCATCGTTACAACCAAACTAAGGAATAGGAATAACTATTTCATTCCACCTTTTTCTATTTCAAGGAATAGCTATTCCTTTTCCTAATGGAATAGTCATTCCACAAACCAAACGAGGTCTTACTTTATTCCTTCTAAGGTCCCAGGTGGACATAGATTACTAAAGAAATAGGCACAAAACCCTGCATGATTAAACTTGACATGAAGGTCTAACCATTGAATGCGTCGGATTAAAATTGACCTAAGAACCCGACAAGCAAATACGAATTGCTACCATTATTTGCCAGCTTACACACCTCAAAAAACGCATCTTCTTTTCTCAAATGAAAAGGAAAAAAGTCACCTATTTGACATAGGGGGACCATTTGATCTATCAACCATACCTAAAGCTTTGCTTTTTCGGCAAGTAAATTGATCTAACAAAATGGCAGAGAAAACAACCGCCCACCGCCCAACCCCTTAAAAATCAATTCTTTCTTAAATGAATTTCTCTCTTGTTTTTTCTTTTTTCTTTTTTCCTCCAAAATTTTCCCAATAATGTGAAACAGAAAGAGAAAGAAAGAACATACGTTGAGCTGACTGGTAATGGAGTCCTGCTGGTTAGTCGGTGAAAGAATCACGGCGCCTGTAGCCGACTTCTCTCCAAGCCTTGCGTACGCGTTGTGCGTTGTCAGCCACGAGTACCGATTGAACGGCAGCCCCTTCACCTATTCATCAAAACCTTCACTTTTCAAAAAAACAAAAAAAAAAAAAAAACTCCAAAAACAGAGAAAAAGGAGAAGAGTAATGGGGTTTAAGGATCACCGTCGACGAGGGACTGAAAGGTTGGATTCGAGTACATCTTGGCCGTACGTTGCTGTTTGCTAAACACGTCTCGCAGTGCAAGCCTGAATCGCAGTTACGGTCTGCTACGCATGTTTGTCCCTCCTGTTAAAAAAAAATAATAATAAAAACAGAGAAAAATAAAAAGAAAGAATTTAAAAAGAAAAATTCCAAGCAGTTTTTTCATCTCCCAATAATACCTTCAGAGCAGTCGAGTAGCTTAAGAGACTAAGAGAAATTAAAGAGAAAATGATAAAGTTCTGCAGGAAAAAACAGAGTTAGACTTCTGACTATAAAAAAAGGAAGAAGAAAAACAGAGCAGCGAGAAGAAGAAGAAAAATGTGCCTTCATTGCATTGGATTTGGGAGAGAGAGTAGAGAAATGGGGAACGTCGATCTCTCTCTATTTATGAGGGTGAGGAAGAAAGACGTACATGCTAATGCTATGGAGTTCGTGGAGTGAAGGGATATATGAAAAGATTGCGTACCCTTATTTTTGAGAATTTTTCTCATATTTGTTAGGCTTAATATGATAAATTAAATATTTACATCAACCAAATGGAGAGAAGTGTGCACGGAAGATTTACACAAGAATCTAAAATACTAATTGACTCACAAATAAAAAAAAAAAAACTAATTGACTCTGTTTGTTAAAATTCTCTTCTTTCACTCTTTTATTTTCTGTTTTTAAAATAAAATTATTAATAAATAATCCAAAACACAACAAAAATATCTCCCATAATCCCATTAACAAATCCGCCTTATTCTTATGTGTAAATAGGCACATGGGCATTTGATGTAGGACGACATTTATTCACCTTTTTTGTGTTTTTTAAATTAAAAAAAATAACAAAAAATATATTGAGAAAGTGCTGTTTTGAGGAATATATGTTGAGTATAATCTTTAGTTTTCTTTGTGATCAAGTATTTTCATAATTATCATATGTTTCTTATTTTGTTTTATTTCTATTCTTATAAGAATTTTATTATATTTCATTGCTTTAGGGTTTTACTATAAGTTTGGATGAATTGTATTTGAATAATCAGAGTTTTTTCCATCAATAATAGTATCAGTTTCCTATATCAACGTTTGTATTAATTTTGTGAATTGAGAACATAATTTTTATTTTACATCTATTGTTTTCGTTATGTCAGCATTAGAGTCATTGTGCGGGATCATGAGGCATGTTTAATTGCATTTAAATGTTTGATGGAAATCTAGAACCTATAACAGCAAAGGTTTCGGTTGCGTGACATGTTGCAGAATTCTATAGTGAATGGTGACACCTTTCAAGTAGTGAATGTCGTGAAATTCACATGTCGAAATTAGAGTAAATATGAACTAGTATAACACATACGAGGGGTACTTAATTTGATACAGAACTAGCAGATTGGCCATGTTAGAAGAAATGAAAATTCTGCTGCCTATAGGCTAGCCAAAGCAACAGTTAAAATAAATTATAGATCAAATTTAGATGAAAGAAATTCTTAATTTTATCTGTAATATTGTTTTGTAAAGTAACATGGCATATCTTTACGATGATGAATAAAATCAATCACTTTTTTGAGAATAAAAATGGGGGCAAGCCGGGATTCACACCATCACTTTGTTTGAAAATATAGATTATAAATGATTAAATTTATCTTTTTATTTTTTTGTGTGTTTGAAGTTTTAAGTTTAAATAATAAGTACAAAGTTTTTTTTATTAAAATTGAATTAGAAGAAATCATTTTAATTGATTGTATTAAACTAATGTGTGTTTAGAATAATGTGATTATCACTTATTTTGTGTATCAAACTTACATATGTGTTTAAAATATATATTTTTACTTATATGCTTTATTGAAAGGGCATGTAAGAATTAAAAATGTATTTAAAAATTATATGCTCTAAAAATACATATTAATTCAATTATTTAATAGATTAAAATGAAAAAAAAAAAGAAAAAGAAAAAAAAGAGTTACATCATTAACTTCACAGTTGTGTTACAGGTGGAGCATTAAAAACAGTAAAAACACCTGACACTGCATTCATGATTCATGCTCACCCTTTTTTTTTCTTTTAAATTTGACAGAGTGATATGCCATTATGTGACGCATGCGTGAAGGCTCCAACAAAGAAAGCGTAAAGAAATCACTTTTGCCGTTTTCTTAGAGAATTACATCTCTTCAACCTTTTTTTTGTTTTTTTTTTTTTAATTTGTATAAAAGATGAATGTTGCTCAACATTTTCTATTGTTTATCTCTCAATTTTTTTTTTTTGAAGAAAAATGTTACTTAACATCTTCTTTTGTCTATCTCTTTAACATTTTTTTGTTATTTTGATTTTAGTTTTTATTTTTATAAAAAAAATAAAAATAAAAAACGAATAAGTAGTAATAAATGTGCAACATAGGATAAAAATGCTGAATAACAATTAACATTTTTTAGTAGGTCTTGGTTCAATGAGAATGCGTATAACATTATTCTTAAATCAATGGTCAAATCATTGAACTCTAATAGACAATCTTATGCTATTCAACCATATATTTTTTCGGTAAATATAAATGACAGCCCAGGCTGATGCAACAGTGCATCAGCCTGGGTCTATAAGGTGGGTCCTAGGCTGAAAAAAAAAAATTTTTTTTTTTTTTTTAATTTCTGATTCATGCCCAGGCTGATGCATTGTTGCATCAGCCTGGGCTGATGTATATCAGGCCTCATATTTTTTTATTGAGTAGTTGTAATACTCAACCAACATTCCACCAAGTTAATATGACAGTAATTATCGGCTCTTAAATTTTTTTTTTAATAAATAATAGTTTAATAATTAATAAACATTATCATATCAGTACAATATAATAAAAGTAAAATAAGAATTGGGTATTTTTTTTTTATGAAAATAAGAGTTAAGTATCTATCAATACTATTCTTCTGCTACTCAGCCTAATGTTAACATCCTAATGATTGGTTACGAGGAGAATGTTCAATCAAAGTAAATATATTTATTCATAGTTTAGTAAAAAAGGCTTTACAGCAATTTTTAGAGTAAATTTAGTTAGAAGATTCTCTTATTTTTATTTATGATATTTTTTGTGTTGAAAAAGTTTTGTGAGTTATTAATGATATTTTGAAAAATTATTTAAAAAAAAAAAAAGTTTTAAATTTTTTATAAAAGAAAAGTAAAAAAAAAAAAGAAAAAGAGATTGATTTGTTTTAAAAGAAGTGAAAAATAATTATAAACGGGGCCAAAAGTGTTGGCTTCCCAACAAAGCCTGCACTCACAGACTCAGACGTAAGGGCCCGTCCACGTGACACATTCAGATCCTCATACCCACGGCCAGAGACGACCACAGTACATGCATCAGAGTTAAGGGCCCCGTGAGCTTTTGTTTTGCATTTGTGATCCAGAATGTGAAAAGGGGTTTTTTTTTTTTTAGACCTTCTACTCTATTTTTTTTTTAAGAAAAAAAAAATCACGGAATCCTACCTATCCAATAATTGATTTTAAAATAAATAGGTAAAAATAGATGAAAGATGGACAAAAAACAAAAGAAGAAAGAAAGAAGCATTTCTATTGTTTTTCTGGTCAGATAAAAAGGAAAATATTGAAGCACCAAGAATTTTCAAAAAATTGTTATGTAATTTCCTAACTGAAAAAGTGTTTTAGAATTACATGAGATGTACACTTTTTTTTACCTCTAATTAATTTAGCATTATTTATTAAATAGGAATAAATTAATATTTTCTTTTTCTAATCTCAAATTCATTTATAAAGTTATTAAACCTCCAAAACCTTAGCTTGAAAAATAATCTTCCAGGATTATATAACAATAGATTTTTCAACCAAAACCCTAAAATTTTGAGATATATATATATATATATTTTGTGTCGTAAATAGTAATAGAAGTGAATGATGTGATATAAAGTATAAATAATGTTTTAATTTTTTTTTTATGAAAAAATAAAATTTTTAGTTTTTTAGTGAGTTTTTATTTGAATAATAATAAAAAGTAAGTTATGTGATATAAAAAGTAAAAAAAATTGTTAAAAAGTGATTGATAAAATATTAAAATTGTTTAACAAACTGAGCCATAATTAGAAACCTTAATCCCTAACTAGGACTGACACTTTTTAATTAAACAGATTGTGTTAGAGTTGACCTATATAGTTTTATATCCATATCTCGACATAACGTAAACCCGATATGCGAATACGAATTGCCACCTTACCCCCAATAATTTGAAACACTAGAAATTATGGAAGTTTAACACTTCAATCCCTAAAATTATAATTGTTAAATTTAAATTTTTTCAGAGACTATCATATATGCATTTGCCACCCAAAAAAAAAAAAAAAGTTATAAAGTTAAATTGACAAGGGTAAAATTGGCATTTGACAACTATTCAAAATGAGGTTTATTACAAAAGAGATTATTTCAGCTACGCAGTGGCGGAGCCATGTTAAGGCCAGCATGGCCACAATATGTTTAAAAATTTTACTTTATAAGAAAATTTTTTAACTAATTGATCAACGGCCCCTACTGCACAAAAAGAATAAAAAAAAAATTTAACATTTTTTTTTTAGCCATAGGATAGGTATGTGGTGTCTAGGTTTTTTTTATATTAAAAAGTACTAAATATAAAGAGTGGCATGGCGCAAAACTGAACTTTGGAGTTTTGGACGTCTGTAAGAGCTGAGACTTTGACTCTAGCACTACAACGAATAGAAAAGCCAAAATTAAAAAGTAACTTTTATCCCAAATTGCATCATTACTTTTTTGTTTTGTATAGTTTTTTAAATTTTTATAATAGACATAGTTTTGTATTAGACTTTTTTATGGTTTTCTCTTAAACTGCATCGGTGACTTCCAATTGCAATATATATATATTAATGAATAGGTTCTTCTATTATTTGTATTATAAGATAATTTTTTAGTTATTGTTGTTTCCTTTAGTTTTAAAATTATTTGAGTTCCTAAACTATTGCACCATAAACTAGCTAATTTGTCCGTTTTGATTATGTTAATCGTAAAAAAAATTAAAAAATTAAAATATGGTTGGAAGTCTAATGGTCATTTTTACACAAATTGTCCTTAGTTCATCTTCTTTTTTATATTTGGACGGCTCCTACAATAATGATTATCTGGCTCCGCGACTCCAGCTACCCAATTATTATTATAAAATAGAGTAATTATATAGATAAGCCTGGGCTGATTGAACAATAAATTAGTCCAGGCTATTTGAGATTAAAAAAAAAAAAATGAATTCTGAAATTTGATTGTGGGCCCATGAAAACACAAAAAAAAAAAAAAAAAAAAAAAAAAACCTAAGTTGATTTACTGTTCAATCAGCCCAAATTTATGTATATCATTACTCTATAAAATGAAAGGAATTTGAAACATTAAGCAAAGGAAAAAGAGAAAAAGTGGTACCAAAATTAAAGGCTCCTTAAATTGAGAGGTGAAAATTGATAGGTGATCTCAGGAGTCACGACTCCCTTAGCATTTCTCTATTCCAAATAAATCATTTGCCCATGAGAAACATGTAAAGTTTTTAATACAAAATTTCAAATATAATCGAAAGAGAAGTGATATACATCAGCCTGAGCTGAATGAACAGTAATTCAGCCCAGACTATATGGGATTAAAAAAAGAAAAAATATTTTTTTAATAATGGGGCCTATAAAATAAAATAAAAAAAAGACCTGAATGACTGTTCATTCAATTTAGGCTAATATCTATAATTACTCTAACTGAAAATATCAAAAGAGAATAGCCACGCAGATAGTCTTAAGCAACTTGCTGTCCGAATAACCAAATTAAGCTGCCTTCATGAACCACATGCTCCAAAAGTCATTTTTTCCTGCACATAATAATTAAATAGATTTTTTTTTTTTTTAAAAAAAAATAATCAACTTAGGGTGAAGTTTTCCCTCTAATTGAGCTAAAGAAATTTTTTTTAATTCAGTCTATTAAACTGATATGAGTCATATTATTATTCATACTAATTTATCATATTTATTTTATACTGACTGATATAACGTATTTTAAGCGACTTTCTATGCCAGTCACTTAAAACACGTTACATCAATTGATGTTAAATAAATGTTATAAATGATGTAAAAAAGTAGCATTAATCAATTGATATGTTCTAAAAGCATGTAATTCTCACAAGCATATATTTTTAATATAAATTGACATTTGTCCATAAATCATGTATTCTCACATATATTATAAAAAATGTATATACAAATGACATGATCTAAAAATATATATCAATTTAATAAACTATTCAAAATAATTTTCTCAACTTATGCAAAATATATTCATGAGCTCCATATGCAAAATATTAAGGGAAAAAAAAAGGAAGTGAGATTAATAAAATTGTGCTTTCAGACCTTACAAATGGCAACATTTCCACACCCGCAAACTAAATGACCATTTGCCACATCCACCGCTGCCGGGGGTCCACCGCCATCACTCACCTGAAATGTTCACATGTTTACATAATTGGAGCATCTCCAACAATAGCATTTATAATAGTTTTTCAAAAAGTACAAACTTTTATTTTAGCTACTCATTTTTCTATTCACACTCCAGCAACATCTTCTATGTCACCCTCTATTTTCTTTAAATATTAATTTTAATCATTTTTTATTATTTTAAAGTGCTTGAAAAGAATAAAAGAGAAGAGAGAAAGAACAAAATAATAATAAAAAATTGATAGAATGTGCTACAGTAAACTTTCAAATATGAAAGTTTACTGCAGCAAATTTTTGGTAAACCTTTAAAATAGAGTGTCTGCTGGAGATGAAAAAGTATGTCATAAGAGCTAAATATAGCTATAATGCCCAATTTAAAAGCTCTGCTGGAGATGCTCTAACTTTGTAGTAAGCATATAAATCTAGGAAAACTATATTTACAATCTTCAATCTACCACTCAATTTATAATATCTCTTTTTATCAAAAAAATAATTATAATATCTATTGATAATATATCATACTAATTTATTATCAAGGTTGCAATATCTTCTTTTCACGATAAAAAATACCAAAAATAATACCTTGTACAAGATAACAAATTTTGAAAAAATAAAAGACAAAAAAAAAAAAAAACATCGGAAAAAAGCATAACTTCGGTCTATTATGAACTTTTTGCTTTTTCTTTCTAAATCTTTTTTTCATTTTTATTTTTCCTTTTTGTTTATGTAGAGTACTTTTGTCATTTTGAGGGTGAAAGAGGGACGATGCAACCTAAATAGTAGATTAGTAAAGTATATTAACTAGATTGAGAGATTGATAAGATATTTTAAATTAAGTGGTAGATTAAGAGGGTAATAAGTATAGTTTTTCTTAAATATAATTACAGTTCTATCTACAAAATAAAAAATGCATATGATTATAAAAATCACATGTTTTAAAGATAAATGTTAATTTAATAAACCTAATTAAAAAACTTTCATCCTATTCAATGCGAAAGGAAAACTTTTTCCTAATGCAAGCTTTCATTCTAGTAAAATATATATATATATACATGCCTTCTCTTCTCCTCCTTTTTTACATCTTTTAAGTTATTTCTCCGAGCTTGGGATAGTTCCGTTTGTTAATGTTTTTTTAAAGGGTATTTTTTATTTGAAAAAGTGATTTTATTTGATATAAATGTAAAAATAGTTTTAATTACAGTTCTTAATCACAATTTTACGACTTTAATAATCACAATTTTCAACTTCTTCATCAACCACAATTTCTAACTACAATTCAAAGAAGATATTTGAGAATTTTAGAGATCATATTACGAGAGTTTTACAGATACAGATCAAAACTTTATTTCTACCTTTTTCAACATAGAATTGCAAACACACACATGTATATATAAATGAAGATTGTAAAACCCATATTCACATTGAGGATAGCGGCCGCAAAGAATCCCAAACAATTACCACAGCCATTGAACTTGTCTTCTGTTTATGGCTGCGGGGGCAACATGCACCAGCCTAGAGAGGGCCACATCTTCCTCATGAAGTCACATTTGCCTGCACATTATTTTCAAATTGTAATAAGTTAATTAAGAAATAGTCACGTGATCCCTCGTTATTAGGGGCAGCAATTCGTGTTCTCTTGTTGAGTGAGTTCAGGTGATCATGCCATGACATGTGTACTATTTAATTAAACAGATCAAACTCCTCTAATCTACTAATTTTGTGTGTCAAAAAAAAAAAAGAGAAGGGTAAAGAGAAGTAAGATTGTATGTTCTCATCGCAGACCTTGCAATATGCTATATTTCCACTCCCACAAACTAAATGACCATTTGTCACGTCTACAGCTTCCGGGGCTCCGCCACCATCACTCCTCTGAAATGTTCATATGCATTAACATAATTAAAAAAAAAAATTAAAGAGCATCATTTCTTTAATTATCTTGTATCTCATGTCTATATATATATATACCTTGTAGAAATTGACGGCAACGAAGTTAGGCCACCGATAACCCGCCGCCTCATAGCAGGTGTTCACCATGGTAAGTAGCATAGCAGAATTATCGTTGCAAGTTTCAATTATATTTGGCGTAGTCCGGAAATAGTTCACCAAGACTAGTGACTTACTGGTTGTGTTCATGGGAGATGATTCTGCTCGGTTCGGGCACAACCCGGGTATCATACCACCATTCCCGTCTGTAGATTTCCACCCAAAAACATTTAGCTTCGGTTAATTTGTTGAAAATTTTTCTTAGAGTGTGTTTGGCCTCGCAATCTCTCGGGCTAAAAGCACGGTTTTAATCAAAAGCACGAAAAGCAATTAGTTTGAAAGTACGGCTTTTGAAAAAAGAATTACAATTTGAAAATGTGAAAAAGAAAACAAAATTTGACCTTTTTTAAGTCATTTGTGAATTGTGAGTGCTTTTTTTTTAAAAAAAAAATTACCTTTTTTGAAGTCGCGTTTTCAAATCATATATTTTGAAATTGTTATCTTTAAAATCTTATGTTTTGAAACCGAAATTTCAAACGGACCCAAAATTAAATTGCAAGTAAGAGGATGCATTTTTAAAAATGCACGATTTTAAAAGGTTCAACCAAAATTTTAAATGTCGAACCACAATTTTACCAAACACTTAATTGTGTTTTTAAAAATCACATTTTCATTAATTATGTTTTAAAACTGCTTTTTTTCTTTTTCTTTTTTCAAACTGCATGTTATAAAACTGCTAAACCAAACAGACAAATGAGTATAGGGTATCTCAAAATAAGAAGAGAAATAAGCTGTCTTACATTGGTTTTCTACCACATAGCTCCACTCATAGGCAATGCCTTCAAGTGCCTCCTTACTCCTTAGATGCGTTTGAAGTGAAAACCACCAAACGCTGATTATTTTGGAGCATATCATCAACAGTCGGCCAATCTCCACCATTTTTGGGCATTCTAGATACTGGAAACCAGAATTGGCATAGGCCAGCAGAGTCAAACACCCGTGTTAGCCCATTTGGTGATGTAACATAATCTTCAAGGATAATCGTGACGATCTCCAATGGGTTTTCTTCCAGAAATACTTTAATCTCTTTGAGAACATTAATGGCTGGTTGCTAGTATATAAACAATATTTTCAGATCAATTCATTGTTTGAAACAACCAAATAATGACAAATAAAAGCTATATATATAACATGTTTTTTGGTAACAAGAAAATGAAACTTTCAAATTTTGATCCATCAAAAAATCCATGAGTCTAAGGGCTACATGTTCAAAACTTTGGAAATTCTGTGGTTAATTTCCAGAACATGATTATTGAATATTGCACACTTACAAAAGCTGTAAAGTCGTTGCACTGGCCGTGACACAACCAGATGTCGTTGTTGAAGTCATATGTATCGAGCATCAATCCTCTAACACCATTCTGAAAAAAAAAAAAAAGTTCTCCCCAAATTGGATCAAATAGTATGCTTGGGGTAGAAAAAGAAGTTCTCCCCATTCTTTTCTATAATTCTCCAATAAGAGACCGAACCAGAATTTTTAATGAAGACAAAAGTATGAACGAGAGATAAAGCCTAATGTTAATAAGGGTCAAACTTAATTTTTAAGCTTTTATATATATATATATATAGTAAGCACATGAAATCGCAAGAGCCTTTTTTTTTTTGGCATCGCTTTAGAAAAATGACGTTGAAATCTCCATTTATGTCGCTTCTACACTAACGACATTAATTTAAAATCTGCATTGATGTCGTTTTTTAAACAACGTGAAACACCTAGTTTTTTTTGTAGTGATATTAAGGGACATAGCATCTATTTTATTTATTTATTATTATTATTGTCTTTACTTCGCATGAAATCAAGTGGGATGAGAAAGAGAATATCGCCTAGCCTAGAATGCTATCTTATATATATTCTCCCGAATATGCTTAAATTCACCTTTCTCTTTCTTTCTTTCTTTCTTGATATTTTCTTTTAGAGTGCCGATTAGCAGCTGATGTTTACAATTACCCTTTCTTTTATTTTTGTAAATAGTCATTTTCTTTGCATTATCTTCTCCACAATTTCTGGGGAAATAAAACAAATTAATTAACATACATTGAGCTGACTGGTAATGGAGTCCTCCTGGTTGGTAGGAGCTAGAATCACAAACCCTGTCCCCGACTTCACCCCCGTCCTTGCATATGCATTGTGCGTCGTCAGCCAAGAGTACCGGTTAAATGCTAGCCCTTTCACCTAAACAACGTACACAAATCTTTTTTCAATTTAATTATTCATATTTTACTATCTCAATATATAAATAAATGAGATTTTAAATTATGTCGTTTAAATTAAACGAAGTAAACATTTTATGTCGTTTACTCTTAAGCGACACATATTTGTTTTGATTCAGTTGCAACCGACGCATATCAAATTTCTCGACCACATGTTTAACGTCGTTTAGCAAGTGATATAAAAAATTTTACGGTGTGTGTGTGTGTGTTTTTTTATTGTAGTTTTATAAATTAAGAAATAATTATGTTTAAAAAGAAAAAAGAAAGAAAGAATTAGTACCTCAGAAGTGGGACTGATAGGCTGTGTTCTAGTACAACGTGGTCGGACGCCGTCTGCGGGGCAAATCTCGCAGTGCCTGCCGGAATCGCATTCTTTGTTTGAGAAGCATGTCTGTCCCTCCTGTTAAAGAAAATTATAAGAAGATTTTTTTTTTTCTATTCAAATAAGGGAAAACAGGGAAGGGGGTCGAAAATTATAAGAAGAAGTTGATGTAAAGAAGAGAGTTTTCATGATATTCGATGTTCAATATTATACCTTGCGAGCAGAGGACAAACCAAAGAGAAAAGCTGCAGCAGTACACAGAGTCGCAAAGAAGATTATTTTCTGCAGGTTAATTAATTACACAAATTAAGTTAGATAATTGGTGATGATCGATGAAGAATTGAAATTTTAAAGCAAGGGGGATGACTGGAAATCTAGCAGATCAGTACGTACATACCTTCATTGATTGCTGGTATTGGGTTGGAATATATATATATATATCACAGACAGAAAAAGCTAGTGTTTTTGAATTGGGGTATATAGGCTTAATTAAAGCAGGAATATATATATATATATATATATATATATATATATGGCGTATAAAATTTTACATGCAGCACTGCTATATACGTTTGAATCTTTGATTTCATGTGAAAGCGTACGTCTGTAAAGATTATTCTTGAATGGATAGAAAGAGGAAAGGATGTGCTTGTTTGATTAGTTAGTTGTTACGTTGTTTTCATGCCACTATTTCTCAAAAGTTTAAATAGATAGAATATAGAAAGATTCTATTTAGATTTGCGTTTGATAAATAAAGATTTTGTTTATAGAAAAAGCCAAAAAGATTTTTTCAAAAAAAAAAATCATTTTTTGGAGCTTTCCCCAAAACACTGTTTGATTTTGAAATTGTTTAGAAAAAAAAGTTAAAGAATTGTTTTTTAAGTTTTTTTTGACAAAATAGACTCATTTTTGTCTAGCACAACTTTTTATATATTAAAAATACTTTTTAAGATCTTTAATTCAATTTTAAATAGGCTCTATCCTACTGACTCTTCACACTTAATTCACAACGGTTGACGTAGTGTGTTTTAAGTGATTTTTTTTTTTTTTAAATGTAGCTGAAAATACGCAACATCGATTAACCGGTGTGAATTGAATGTGATAAATAAGAGTAAAAAGTGGCATTACAAAAATGTTAAATTAATAGACTAAATTATGATTGCATACATTTTTATATATGTCAATTTAATAGACTGAAATAATCGAATGAATTTTCTCTAACTTAATTTAGAGAAAAATTTTATCACCCAAAAATGGTGAAAATGAGGAGGGAATGAGACATTAACATGGAATGTCAATAATTGAGATAAGAAACATAAAAAATTCAATTTAAAAAAGAGAAAACTATTTATACTTGGGTTTGATGTAACCAAATGCCAATGGAATGATCATTTCATTTTGTCACGTAACCAATGAATAGGAATTGATACGATACTTTCATCAACTTTTGTTTATCTTATGTAGTAATTGTCACGTAACTCACGAATACAAATTCAAATACTTTCATAATTTCATTCAACTTTGGGTAACAAATTTAGCTCTTTACGTACGTAGTTGTCATGTAACCAAGAATTTGAATACTTTCATTCGACTTTATTGTGTCGAATTTACAATTAAGTAACTAAAATTAGTTTTTTGTTATGGGAAAAAACTAGATATTTTATATTTAACCCCAAGGGGTGGCTTGATGGTCGAGCGCCTAAGATGGTTGGGTGTTATATCCTTTTGATCTCTGGTTCGAAACTTGAGGGTGTTGGGTCAGAGATTAGTCTGATGATTCTTAGCTGATTCTGAGGTACTGTCTAAGCGACATGATGAAATGAGAAACTCTCATAATAATAATAAATAAAAAAAAAAAAAGATATTTGAAGAATTCCAATAGAAAAATAGTGAAACTCTAGTCATAGAGAAATTCCTCCAAAAAACCAGACATTGAGCCAAAAAGAGAGTTGTATTTGAGTTCTCTCATAAACCGAACTCGTCTTTGGGTTTGAAATGATAGATTAGATATGACTTAAGCCAAAAAGAGAGCTAAACGTTTCATAAATCCATTTGCCCTATAATTTCATCCTCTAAAATTTTCGGATCTTGAAGAAGAAGAAAATAAAATCCAACCAAAAATTTTCTTTTCACTCATGGGTATATATATCTGTTAGGTTTTATGCTGTTGGCAAATTCAATATCAAGATTTATTGTGTTGTTAGTCTAGGTTTAAGGTCTAAGTTGGTTCTTAAATTAAAGTTCGATCAAAACTTGGTTCAAAGTGAAGTTCAAAAGAGGTTGTTCGTAACCTCAATCGAATGGTGTTCGAACAAGACAAAGTTTTAATTTCAAAAATTCAATATGTCAATCGGAATGCCTCTATCGGAAGACAGTTTGAAAGAATTTCAAACAAGATAATCAAGGCACTTCAAGAATTGAATTTCAGAATAAACGGATCGCAATCACAATCCTAAGCCCTTCGAATAGAAGACTTCAATGCTTCAAATTTCAAGCTTAATTCTAAAAGGCTCGATTGCATAGGCGAATACACTAGGTTGAACAAAGGTTGGATTACATCATTTTACAAAGGGTTATTGAATGCTTTGATCACAATCACGTTCAAAAGCCATAAGAGCTCTTTTTTTTTCTTTGATAACTTTTTTTACACCCCTTGAAATGTCACGATTTTTGCAATGTCTCTCCTAAAGTTTAAAATCTCTCAATTTTTTTAATAATTTTTTATTCGAAATTAAGGATAAATTTTTAATTTTTTAAAAAAATTGGGGCATAAAGGTCATTTCATCCATTTCGCCTCTTGATTTAACATAATTGTCTGAGGAACATTGCAAAAAATTCAAACTTGAATATACTAAATTGAAATATTTTAAACTTTAGAAAAATATTGCAAAAATCGTGATATTTTAGGAGATGTAAGTGAAGTACTTTAATAGGATATATGACGTGATTATTTAGTTTCTTGATATATGTCGTAATCTCTCTTATCACTTATGAATTGGATTCTTACTTATGGGGTCCAGGTAAATGTGAGAAGGAAAGCGCCAAATGGAGAAAAAATATATTTTTTATTTGCAAATAGAATAGATAAAAGGTTCAATCACTTAATATAGGGTTTTTTTCTTTTAATATTTAGGTTCAAAATAATGAATCCATATTTTATTTTCTTTAAATTGCGTTCCTTCTCCGTTCCCAGACGAAGACAAGAATAGACAACTAGACAATCTTATTTTCTCCTTCACTGGAAGAGAGAAAGAAACAATCAATCAAAGAAAAAAATGGATCCACAAAGTCATTCGTGGATGTGATAATAGTACCAACCTCAAAGGCTAGCTACCTACCTTGAAGAAATTTGGTATACCTTGTCCTCATAAGGTCCTTAGGGCTACATGTTAAGAATTGACTTACTCGCTAAAATTTTTATGAATCAGCTCATAGCTAAGTCGATCAAAGAAATTGGAAGCTATTGGTATATCTGACCACTCAAAGGATGCATAAGGCTTATCTATCCCAAGGCTTGACAACAGTTGAACCATCAATTACCAAAAGGTTCAAAGTCCTGTCTGAGCCATTCAAATAAGCCTAGCTCCAGTAGCCTGACCTCCTCCGACTTTCGCAAGAGGAGAGACTTTTATACTTTCCTAGACACAATAATTTTTAGGCGGAAATTTCTAAAAGCCTTACAAAAAAATATAGACGAAAACAATGCATCTATATAAAGAAAGAAGTCTCCCCAATAAGTGCGAAGCTCTATTCTTTTACTTAGATTCTGTCAATTTACTTATACATTAAAAGTGATTCTATTGGGCTTCTGATGGACCTCTCTAACTTTTTGTATTCTTTTCAACAGTTTCTTTATATATTTGGCATGCGGTGCTAGTAAGGATAAGAATTCTCTACAATTTTTTAAATTATTAAATTATGTGAAGTCATGCCTATTTTGCATTGAGTGGTGTAAAAAATGCTACATACTAAAAATGTGATATGTTACCAATGATAACTGAGTATATTTTCATATTCTTGCTCTTTATACCGTATAAAAGTTTTAAACTAAAAAATTGTCTTTCGATTTATTAAAGAAGAATCATCTTTTTAAGAGTGAAGAATAATCTTTTTTGAAGGATTTTTTTTTTACTCGAAAACATAGAACCTTTTTAATAGATAACACTTTTCAAATTGTTCGAAACAAAGAACAATTTAAATTCACTAAATTTTAAAATCTATAATTTGTTTTAGAAATCGTAGATCCTGACCGTTGCTACTGGGCCCTAGCTTAAGAATAACGTCGGTCAAGTCGTTACGTAGGATTCGGGCCCATTGAATTTAAGAAGCCCGAGCACCACATACTACTGATAGGTCATTAGTCCCCGATGGAGAACGACAACCCCACTTTTATATCAAGTCAACAAAAAAATAAACGGTCACACAACTACACAAGGTCCTTTCATGTGTTACAATCATCCTACATAGTATAAATTACTTTATATAGCCCATTTATGGACCCATTTATTAATTATTCATTATCTAGAATAGGCCACGTTCAAATTCAAATAGTAGATCAAAGTTTATGATTAATATTTAATATTGTTATATTTATTATTTAGCATTATTTATATTATTAAAAACAATAAAATTGAAAATATCGTATTTGGTAGTTGAAGCGCCATTTTGAAATTTTATATTAATTTGTAAGAAATTTATAATAAAAATTATATTACCTTTAGCAACGAAATAAAAATACATGTTCTTGCCCAAAATAAATACATGCATACTTGTTTTCTAAAATAAAAATTAGCTCGGAGCTCTATTATTACGGTGAAAAGGACAAGCCATTGCATAAGAATTCTAGTGTTACTATTTTATTACCAATTTTTGTTCTTATGTCTATTTCTCCTTCAACTTTTTACTATAGACTCAATTCCAAGGCTATTATCTTTAGTCAACAAAAATAAATATTTAATATTTGGAGGATATTTGTCAATTTTAGATGTTGGAAAATTGCATGGAACATGATGTGAAAAGATTAATTTCACAAGTCGACGAGTAAAAAACACCTTTGCAGATTTGGCTATCCGGGGGAATCTGTCATTATCTTTCACGTATTTTCTGGACCTAATAATTTTTTATAACCAATAAAAAGATATTTTCACTCATAAATTTGGCTTCCAATTTGTGTTGAATCTTAACTTTTTTTATTTCTCCGTCACAATTGATTGCTATAATATTAAATTATCACTTATTTTAAATGCTTAATCTCATAAACAATAATGTGCTTAGTTATTTAAATTATTTTAATATTTTTTTTCACGTGTAGTTTAAGCTCCCATCAACAAATGATGCTAATATGTAAAATATTTAACTAAAATAGAGAGAGTTAACTATGAAGTTAGGATTTAAACTCATAAACTCTAACATAATATCATGTTAAATTAGCATTTATATTTAAAACTTAAATTAATAAAAACAAATAAACTTAATCATTTAATTAATATTTTAATAATACATATAATCACCTATTCTTTGCAGCATGCCACACACTTAGTTATGTGATACACTCATTCTCTGCAGCATGTCATGCACTCATATTCAAATTTTTAACAATTTTTTGTTCAAATTCCTAATAATTCAAACAGAATATATGAGAGTATTATTATCCCATTCCTTAAATTTACTCCATATTTTAACTAAAAAAATCACATTTCTTTATTATATCTACCAACTTTTCTAAACCACCTACATCCAACTTCACAAATTAAGAATCCACTTTCATTCTTCCATTTAAATATCATTTTTTAAGGATTTTTTTATTCTTGTGAGGAGAGTGAATGTCAAAACATTCAATATTTGAAAAGTGAAAAGTACTCCTTCCTAATAGAAATATTGTTCATGCTCTCCAATTTTTTTAGTAAAAAGGAGCCAATTAGAGAATAAAAAAGATGCATTTTAATATTGAGTAATTATACTCATCAGTCTAGGCTGAATGGATAGTCATTTAGTTCGGGCATTTTTTTTTCTTTTTTTGTGGACCCCACATTATTAATATATAATATATATATATATATATATATATATATATAATATATTATACTATATATATATATTATATATATATATATAATTCTCATCAGCCTTGACTGAATGACTGTTTATTCAGCTCAGACTGATGGGAATCACTACTCTTTTAATATTTTATTTTTCAAACTAAAAATTTCTCTAAAATAATAAAGCGAATGAGAATGCTCTAAGAGTTCCCAATAGGCGGCGGGTTACCAAATACTTGTTCGGATTACTAAATTACAATATACCTATCTCACGCCGCTCTAGTTATATATATATATATGTAAGGTTTATAATAATAATGTTTTATGGATGTATTAAATTAATCCCACAAAACTATTATTATAATGTTCCAAAGACCCGTGCCCATACCAGATTAGACGTGCTCTTTTTGCTTGGGCTTTGCTGTCTTCTCACGCTAATCAACAATTGTGGGTCCCAAGCTACACTCAACGCCCTACACTCTTCTTTGGAATTTCTCACATGCTGCCAAATCAGTACCACATGAGGATTTGAACCATCATCTTTAAGAAGCTAGTTTTGTTGATTATCATGCATTTTCACTTTGAGCAAAACAAACAAAAAAAGACAAAAAAATAAAATAAAATAAAATAAAAAAGAAGACAATTTTAATAAAAAAAAATTTCAAATTCAGTTCATTAAATTATCTGTTTTTTAAGCATGCGATGATTCATATGTATCTTTCTTGGTAGAATTAACAAAGCATGTGATTCTCAAAATAAAGAACAATTTAATACAATTAACAGGGAATGTGATTCTCTTATAATTCTTACACGCATTTTAAAGAGCATTCGACGTTAAGCTTCTCCATAATATTGGATTATAAATGTGCTTAGAAAAAGGAAAAAAATAATTTTTTTTTTTTGTTAAAAAAAAAAAAAGAAAAAAACAAAGGGAACATAGATATGCTTCCATCCAAGGAAACCCCACAGTAGCTGAGTAGCGTGCAAATAGTGCATTAAATTAGGAATCAGTTTGAGGATTCGAGGGAAGGAGAAAAGACTGAGAGTGAGTGTGTGGGGCAATTTTCCACGCACAGTCAAAACCCGCTCTCATTGCCTTAACACTCTCACACTGCTGTCTCTCTCTATCTCTCTCTGTCTCTCTCCCTCGCTCTCTTTGTCTGTGGGGGCGACTTTCCTTCTTCGTCTCGGTCATGGGAATGTTCACGAAGCCCTTTTTGCTGGGTTTGCTTGCGTTTCTTGGAATGCAGCTTCCTGTAATAATGGCGGGTTAGTTCTAGTTGATTCTTTCTTTGTTTCCAAGCATCACCTTTTTGTTCTTACTCCCTGTTCGTTAGCTTGTTTACTGTTTTGTTCTTGCTCTCTGTTAGGAGTATTATTTTAAAGAAGCTACATTTATTTGTTTCTCTATTTCGTTCTCGTTTATTTGGTGTTATTGGGGGAGGTTTCTGTGGCCTATTTTGGTTAAGATGGTGGTTCTGAAAATGGGTTTTCACTGGTTATTTGAGTTATTCGTCTATTTGGGTTTCTATTCTTGTTCTGAGATTTTAGTGTTACAACGTATATGGTTGTTGATGTGGAACTGGGTATTGTTTGCGCTATGTGTTAATTTTGAGTCATTGTAAATTCTAAAATTGTTTTTGTTTCTGGTTTTAGTTTAATGGGCATTTTACTGCTGTCCTTTTTCTGTCATTTTTGGGTTTGTCTCACGAATTTGCAGTGTAGGTGATGACTATGCAGCTGGGTTCTTGTGGTTTGCGCGATTTTTGCTTGTGCCTTTATTTTTTATATTTTTGTGAATGCGATGGAAATAATTCAGGGTTTGAAGAACTCCTAGGAAAAGCATTAAGAGATTTTGGAAGATGTGTAAAAACTTCTTCATGAAGTTTGAATGATGTTTAGTTTTCTTATTACTCTACACTTCCATCCAGTTCTAGAAGCCATTTCTATTGTTTTGCCCTGGGCTACAAGCATTTGCAGCGTGCTTTTTTTTTTTTTCTTTTTTCATATACCTGAACTTGTTTGAAATAGACTGCAACATGGGTGTTGGGTCCAACACATGCATGTTGGGCATTATGGCAGCATGACAACAAGATTTAGGCTTTTTTTTTTTTGGATAAGAGAGTGGCCCCAAGGGTAGGGGAAGGGAAAGAGTCAAACCAATGGCCTCTACCTTACGAGGCATGATCCTGGCCTATTGTGCTCTACCCCTTGGGATTAAAAAAAACAGGGGATTTACATGTTATCTAGCCATACAACTTCTCCTAGGGACTAATGAATATAACTTTTAAGTTCACTTTGTGAGGAAGTTGTGTAAATCAGATTGATGTTTTGCCAACTTTTTTTTTTCATGAGAAATTTCCTGCATTTTGAATTCATAATCAATTGTGGACGTGTTGCAGATGATGACTTGTAAATCAGAGAACGACTCATGTTTGATAATTAACTTCACTATTTTTTGCAGATTGCCCCTTAGATCTGACCGGATCTAATTTCACCATGGTCGCCTCAATCTGCTCCGCTAAAGATGACAGAGGAAAGTGTTGCCGCTACATTAATGCTTTTGTTGCAGTTTCTATTGCTCGCTATGCAAATGCCACAGGCAACCTAGGGGTTACTGCAAATATGTCTGAAATCTGCCTACATTCCATATCAAAAACCTTGGAACTGTATGGAGTTACACGAAATGCAACAGTGTTTTGCGGGTTCGGAACAAAAGTTCCAGTTAATTATGAGTGTGAGGGTCGGACAACTGTCACCCAGATGCTGGAGTCTCCAAACTTTGTGGATGTCACCGCAAATTGCAAAATGCCTCTTTCAGAGGAAAGTAATTGTAGGAAATGTTTAAATGCTAGCATCACGTACCTTCATCATATGATAGGAACCGAAGATAATATGACACTGAGTACGTGCCGCGATGCAACTTTTGTTGCAATTGCAAGCCAAGTTGTTGGCATTTCATCTGTCGAAACTGCAAGCTGTTTCTTTGGAGTTCATGGGATCAGCACACTTCCGGGTATGAATGCTAAAGTCAACTAAGTCTAAACCAATAATCTTGGGAAATAATGGATTTTTAGCATGGGTTTGTTTGTGTGTGTTAAGAAATACCAGCTAGTGTTGATGGTGCAAGCTTTCCTGTTCCTTATATACTCCTATCTTGTATGCCTCATCTTATCATAGGGATTTGGCATTTCTGCTTTTGAAATTGAAATAATGTACTGAAATGTCATTTAGAACCTATCTATCATCTGCATTATTTTCTTTATTTTTATGTTTTCACCTTCAGGAATGTCAAACTTTTACTTATAGGTAGTAGGATAATGGTAAACATGGTTATAGTGACTCCATACATGTTCAAGTTAGTGGGTCCTTCTGGATGCGATATGATCGAGTCATTCATCCATTTTGCTAATATATACTCTGGAAAGGAGGGGTTGGAGAAAGAGCTCTTTTGTTTGTTATATCCTTCCTAGGGACAAGTAGTTTTTTATTCTTTTTTTTGAGGGGCGGGGTGGGAGGGGTGGAGGGGAGGATATGTTTTTTGCTGGAGCCAATTTGCTTGATTTGTTGAAAGCAATTTCTTGAGAGATTTCCCAACAAATAGATCCAGATTCATATCATAATATCCAGTGATGAGCAAGTCATGCTAGCTTCTTATCTTTTAAGTTAGGAAGCTCTTGTGAGGGATGCTTATAAGATTTCTCACCTAGATTTTTGTAGTTTAGATTAAAGCTGACTCTTTTCTCATTCGAATGTGTGGTTGAAGGATTCTGTGTACAGGTTTGTTTGAGTGTTGGCCCAGAGGCTCCTCTTTGGCACTGTAATAAAAAAAAATATAGATTTCTTTTTAATAATTTTTTTACCCTAAAATTTGAACTCTAGAAAGCAATTTTATGGTAAAAATGTCATAAGAGAGAAAGATAACTGAATATTATAAAAAGGGGGAGATCGGGATGGACATAGAAGGGCTTTTTAACTGTGGACAACCAGTAAAACAGGTTGAAGAAGTGATGACTATATGTTTGGGGATAAATTTTTTTTTTTCTATGGATGTATCTGTTTTGCTTTGGATGGCCATCAACCCTTTATTCACCTTTTCAATACGCTTTTCTTGGATTGTGGTGTACCCAAATCTTTCAGGGCGGTGGTCTAGTTGCTACTAGATTGATGGGGTTGTCTTAGCATTTTTGACACATCTTATATAAATGAAGGCAATTGTCCTGCATTTTGAATTTCCTAGGTCATCTGTTTTTTAGGCTGTTGTTGTTGAACTAAAGGAGTCAGTTAAGGTTAGATATGATATCAGTAATTTTATAATTCTATTGATCTGCAGTCATGTCGTGCAAAGTAACAAACAGTTTTCCTTTTCTGAATGGGCTTAGATCCAAAGTTTTCAATAGGCAGTCATTGAATTCCATTGTCGGAAGTGGGAAATAGGCTTGTTATTTGGTGGGTGTTGTGAGGGGGGGATGGAGAGGGGATATACTTTTGCTTGAGATGGGTGTGTTAGCTTATATGTTTACTTCTTTGTTTGTTTCCTGTAGGAATTTCCATAAACTCACAAAAGCTATTAAGGGAGTTCCTATTTATAGGGTCAGAAAATCTGTGTAAAACTCCCCTTAGGAAGGACAGCAGTAATGCTATTTAAGAAAGTGGTTTCTTTTGGCTTAATTCTAAGGGGATTCATCATGTGGTTTACAAGAATTCAGTAGTAGGACTCAATCTGTGGGAATCTATGGTAATGAGATCTTTTGTTATTTACTGTGGTGGAGAGCAAAAGCGTCACTCTACCATGTTTAAATTAGGCAGTTTACTCTTAAATCTAAACAGTTTTTTATATTTGACTGGTATCAATACAATTCTTTAGCCCCCAATTGGTTAAAAGTTAGAACTGTCTTTCACACAAATAACTCTGGTTGAACAAGCAGCGAATTGAGTAGTTTACTTGGGACATACTTTTCATTAAGTACTTAACAAAAGCCAGTTGTACTCAAGAATAAAAAGAGAATAAAATAAGGAAAAGATCTGTTGCCTCATCTAACTATCATTTCGCAAAGTTTCATACATTTTTTGTAGCTTTTCTAATTCTTTTGTTTTTTTTGGGGGGGTTGCTTATTGTGGTGCTTTTATCGCTGATGATCATTTGTTGCCAATCTGATCCCAGTTTCAGAACCGGCCCCATCATTGCAGCCTGAGGTTTCTCCAAGTCCATTGGTTGCTGAGAGCCCAAACCAACTAATGTTGGGTATATCCTCAACTAAAAACCACCATCCCTATCGCTTGACATTGATTCCAGGTGTCGGGATTGCTGTTACAGCAGTTGCTGTTATGATGCTGGTAGTCTTGGTATTTCTTATTCGTAGGAAAAGCAGAGAGCTGGAGGATTCTGAAAATATGGATAAGACATCTTCAAAAGCTTTTCCTCGGCCTATGCGAAAATTTCAGGAAGGTATGGCCCTGGATCTTGTATGGTCACGTCCTCTCTTGACATTCCCATATATCAACATCCTATTATTTATCATTTTTTTTTTCTTTTGGGGGGTGGGTGGTCGGGTTGGGGGATGTCTTTTCCGGGATTTGGGTTAAGTGTAGGTCCTTCATCTATGTTCCGAAAATTCACCTATAAGGAGATTAAGAAGGCAACAGACAGTTTCAACACTGTCATTGGGCAAGGAGGATTTGGGACAGTGTACAAGGCTCAATTTAGTGATGGCTCAGTGGCAGCAGTAAAACGTATGAACAGAGTTTCAGAGCAGGGGGAGGATGATTTCTGCAGAGAGATTGAGCTTCTTGCTAGACTGCATCATCGACACCTTGTTTCTCTAAGGGGCTTTTGCATTGCAAAACATGAGAGGTAGTTCATCCATGCATCCACTTGAGTGATGCCCCTCATGTGTTGGCAACACTAAATATTTTTGTTTGCTTCGTATCAGGTTTCTCATGTATGAGTATATGGCAAATGGAAGCTTAAAGGATCATCTTCATGGTATGCTTCTTGCTTCTTCAATTTCTTTTCTTCCCCCCAGCCATCTCTCTTTCTCTGTCTCTCTCAGACACACACATATGCATGTGTACAGTCTTCATTAACCATCATGGACAACATCTTTGTTACATCAAATAAAATTTTGCATATGATTTCATTATGGATGATACAATCAAGTGTAAATTCTATTGAAGACAGATTAACAAAAGAACTTGTTCCTTTTTATCCTTTCTTGTTTTCTTTATTACATCTAAAGCCCCTTATTTGATGCCTGTGTATCTTAATGAATTTGATCTCATGTTTCTGCAGCTTCTGGTAGAACTCCTCTCAGTTGGCAGACTAGAATGCAGATTGCGATAGACGTAGCCAATGCTCTGGTAATCTACAGAATTATGCTCATCTCTTTGGCCTAGCTTTTGTTAATTTTTAGATCTACTTTAAACTAAATTAATATCTTACAGAATTGCTTTTTATTATTTGCTGTTCTCACATGCAGGAGTACCTCCATTTCTATTGTGATCCTCCTCTGTGCCACAGAGATATTAAGGCCAGCAATATTTTACTGGATGAGAACTTCGTGGCTAAGGTAGAGTCTATATGTTGGATGCACATGTAGCTTTTGTACATAATTCTGAATCCGTAATTAGTGTAGCAAAAGAAATGATGTTTTATCTAAACAGAGTTTAGGAGTGTTCTTCACTTTTGTATCTCTCAATTCTCTCTTTTTTAACCAGACTACTTTCAGGAAGAGGGCACACGTTTGTGTCAAAATAACTCAAAAAAAGAGTTTTCTTTTCTGGAGTAATGCGTCCATAATTCCTTCCTTTCTTTTTCTTTTTGTTGGAATTCTGCATCCTAAAACAAAAATATACACATCCAAGCAACATGTCAAAAGCTTTGGAATAATGTGTACAAACGTTGCTGTCTTGTTTTCCAGGTTGCAGATTTTGGCCTTGCACATGCTTCAAAAGATGGTTCTATTTGTTTTGAACCAGTAAATACTGTTATCCGGGGGACTCCAGGTCAGGGAAAAGCCATATGACCGCTTGAACATGAATTATCTATTTTTTGTGCTAAAGAGATCTAATGTTGGATGGCTTCCAGGTTATATGGATCCTGAATATGTCGTCTCTCAAGAACTCACTGAGAAAAGCGATGTTTACAGCTATGGCGTGCTACTGTTGGAGATAGTGACTGCAAGACGAGCAATACAAGACAATAAGAATCTAGTGGAATGGTCCCAAATTTACATTGCATCAGAATCAAGGCTACCTGAGCTTGTGGATCCTAGTATCAGGGATTTTTGTGACTTTGACCAACTTCAAACAGTAGTCTCTATTGTGAGATGGTGTACCCAGAGAGAAGCCCGAGCTCGGCCTTCGATTAAACAGGTTCTTAGGCTTCTATACGAGAGTTCTGACCCAATGCAAAACAGCCTTTTAGAAGCATTGGAAGATGAAGACTATGAAGGAAATGAAGGGAGAGGAAGGAGAAGCAAGGGAAAAATGCATAGGCACGATGCAATCTTTCACAGTGGAGATGGAAGATATCTTGCTTCTTCCTCAAGTACATCTAGGTCATATTGTAGTAGGAGCTTTTTACTTGAAACTGGGTCTCCACAGTCTCCCCCCAATATACTCTCTCTTTGATGCCAATCATTTGGGTAGAAGCTGTCGGACATGGACAAAGTCATTGTTGAAAGCATTGGTCAGGAGGGGGGCTTGAATTAGGTTGCAAGTATGCTTGGTTTTCCATCCTTACCAAGTAAAAGTTTTCATCTCCCAGAGGCGTGTCGAAGACATCAAGATTGTTTCTGGCTTCAGTTAAAGGTAAAAAAGGAAATTTTTAAGAGCAGTCATATGTTTTTGTTTTTTGTTTGTTGAAATTTTGGGAGAAATGAAAGTATCAATTGGGTTTTATTACTGAAAGTATACAGCATGAAATTGTAAAAACTTCGTCATCAAGATCAAAATCATTATGCCATTTTTGACTAAAAGAAATGCTTTAGTATCTGTAATATTGTTTTAAATTGATGCAGTTATCATTGAATTTCCCATATTCTTGCAGTTTTAAGAACCATGTTTGTAACTTGGATGTTCGGAGAGGTTTGGTTTCCTTGTTTGTTAAAGCAAAGATATGGTACTACAGAATCCAAATATTTTTTGTCGATTTTCTTTCTTTCCTCTGATAATTTAAAGATTCACTGAATTGGCTTGAAAAACTAGAAAATGGAGGGGACTATGGTTGAACCTTGAGGAAGTAGAAGCACAAATCTACAAATTCAATGTTAAAAAGTACGGAGAAGGACCCGGGAGGAAAGGTAGCATTTCTCTTTTTTATATCATAAATCAATGAAAAGCATCAGAGTCTGGGATTGGATGCAGCCTGGGCTGAATCTTTCGTGACAACCCATTTACAAGATAATCGGCTGCCTCTGGGCATTGCATTAATCAAAATATTTGAATTTGTCAATCAATACTCTTGCCTTGATTACAATTAGGAGAATAGAGAAGGATATTTATAATTTGATTAGGACCGGTAATTTTTTATACGACTCTAAACTTCGACACAAATTCAATACGAAATTAGTAAATTATAATTGAAGAGTTTAATCACACAAACTCAACACAAAATTAGTAAGTTATAGTCGAAGAGTTTAATCAATTTAATTAAATAAATCAAACTAAAGTTAATTAATATAGTCTTATATCAATGTGTCAATACGATATAAACTCGACACGCAACATTTAGGGTTAACAATTTGACACAATCCGAATTAAATAAACTTCAGCCGAAATTAACAAGTTAAAGTTGAAGGATTTAACACTTTTAATTAAATATATCAAATTATGATTGATTAATATAATTTTACCCACACCTAGACACAACCCGAACCCGACATAAGAACAAACTTTCCATACTTGGAGACACGAGGAAGTGCTTACTGTACTGCTACCATAGATTATGGACTGCCACCCCTACCGTTGATTGGGCTTTTACAAAAAGTTGGATGAGCCACAGTTTCAAATGCGCTAATAAAATTTCATTAAGTCTCAGAATGCAAAATTTCGGATGAACTCCCTTAGGTTTCAGACCAATCTCAGGTCGCAAGAACTAGGTTGTATGGAGTATGCACATGAGAAAGCATAATTGCTCCACCAAGGGGATAAGCTAAACCCAAATATGAAACCCTTAAAATCAAATTATTTTTGTCCCAAATAATTTCTCTTGCGCCGAAGAGTTTAATTATGAACTCAGAAGATTTTCAATATGCTAAGGATCCACCTGCATCAAGGGGCTTACATTCTGTGAGTACATACTCTAATCATTTTCCTCCCTAGAATCTGCATTTCATTAGTTACCGGAACATGTACAAGGATGATGAAGCATAGGATGAAAACAATATGCTCAAATGAAAGCACCTGGGCCTCTGCAAATATTTCAGCAGAAAATGCTGAAATCAGCATATCCAAGATTAAAGTTGAGAGGAAGCAAACTTCAATCTAGACAAATATGGCTTCAAACTTTGCACAAGGATTGCTTTCCACATGGCTTCTAAAATCAGCATCCCCTTCGAATCTAAAGGTATACAAAGCTTGCCTCTGTGTCATGCCGGTAGGATATATTCTATGAACTTTTAGTTCATCCCCTCCTCTGAGGCTTTCAGGTCTTTCCGCCTTCCAAATTGGTATGTGTTTCAGCGAGTTAAACTTTGTCAGCACCGCAGACTCCAAGGCCTCCAGAGTTACATTCCCAGACCTGCCCATCAAAGTCCAAAATGAGTGTTTTCATCCCTCAGAAACAGAAAGACTTAGGACAAATTGGTCTTTGCATGGAGATGAAATTGTTATTTAGAACCATGTTGTCCCATACCAGAAGTAAATGCATCTTGCTAAAGCAGGAAAAAAAGCTAAAAATAAAAAGAGCCCAGCAACTATAGTCATCCAAGCAGTTCAATTATTGTGTTTTTTATCCCCAGATGAAGGAAAAAAAGGTTAAAGATTTTGCCAGAAAAAAGTTATTTGATTCCATACTTGTGAAAAATAAAAAAGGAATATCAGTAATAAAATGCAATGAGGTTACCTTAGAAAAATGGACTCCATCTCAAACCTCCCCCTTTCTCTTACATAAAGATGATACACAGTTTCTGGGCCTCTGGTGCACTTGCAGGGGCGTCTCTTGAACCCTGGGCTCTTTTCTTCTTTCTCTCGAACCATTGTTGCCAGGTGAATGCAAAGGCGGCATGATGAGTGTACTGCTGCCATATCCACAAGCGCTTTGAAAGAATCAGAAGGGCCCTCATACTTCCACCTAATCAACAGAAGTCTTATCGTTAACAAGATCCTTAATGAGGACACCAATTAGAAGAACATAAGAAATAAGTCCCCAGCATGTACTCACTAGAAAAGAAATTAACAGTATCATCAATATTGAACAGTCTGAATTGCAAGTAAAATTGAATTATACCTCAATGACTGATTGTAAGCCTCGGGATTTTCTGCAAGGTGTTTCATGGTCTTGGCAACTGACTCAACATCTCCAAGCTCCCTGATATGTAGAAGTGAACTAGGAGAAGGAGCAAACTCTAGAATATTCGGAGCACCAACCACCACAGGGACAGAACCTATGGATAATTAGTACCAATTTCCAATATCAGCACCGTGAAAATTGCCATATTGCTTAGTCAGTATATAGATTTTCTTTAAGCATCTGTAACTCACTTTTTCCATTTTTATATGTATAATATTCACAATTATTCACAAATATTGGGAATTCTATGTACTGAGAATAATTCTATAACTGTTAAAGACCACATATTTGCAAATTGCAACCCCCCCCCCCAAAAAAAGAAAAAAAAGAAAAAAAGCAAGTGTAAAAGTTTTTGACAAGTGCTCTCGGTTATATTTTCGAAAAAATGAAAAATGAAAATAGAAAAGTATTGCCTATGGGGACCACATCTGGAAATTCGCTTGGATAACTAAAAAGTGTTTTGATTAAAATTTTCAAAACATAAAAGAAGCCAAAAAAAAAAAAATTGGGCATGCTAGAGGCTGACCTCCATGGGTGGCGGTTGTCACCCCTCACACCCGTCCCCCAGTGCACACCAGTGGAAGACCCACCTGCTGCACCTCCAAAGGTGGGTCTCCAAACCCCCTCCACCTATAAGAGCAGGGGTGGATCTCCACCATCGGAGAGGATGGCAAGAATGTGGAGTTCCAACCATGCCACCCTTCGCAATGGTAGAGGGGTGGACACCGGAGGTGGGGAGGGGAGACCCACCTCCGGTGAAGGGTCACCCCTTCACCTCGTGGAGGTTAGCCTCCATTCTTTATATATATATATATATATAACAAGACCAGCCCTCTACATCTGAAAAAGTGAGCATGTATTTTCAAAACATTCTTATACGAAGGTCAGGAAATTTTTCTAAAAATAGTGTTTTGTTTTGAAAAAAGAGTTAGTGGTGGGGACCACATTTGAAAACTCGTTTAGATAATTATGGTCTGAAAAGTGTTCTACAATGTTTAAAAAGCAAAAAGTGTTTTGTAAAAGTTTGCCAAACAAGGCCCACATTTTTTTAACATATTGCTAACACAATTTCTCAGGTTTTTTAATAAACCTTCTTGATTGATCCCCAAATTGTATAACTTCGACACAGAAGATTGAGGAAGAAGGGAATTGAACTTCAACCTAATCACAAGCTGGAGCAAACCAACAATAGGAAAAAGTGGGGATGGGAGCTGGGGAAGAATGGACTGAAGTATTTATCAAACACATTAAAATATAATGATGGCACAAAGGCAATGTGGGATATACAGCTATATTATAAATAGGATTTGAAAGAGAGACGAGTAGATTTCATACCAGCAACAAGAGACTGGAAGAATTTTTCAGTGACGTAATCCTCCTCATTGGAATTCTCAAAAGCCAAACTAAATTTATAGTGTTTCAGAGTTTCTACTTTGTCCACTGCTGCAAAAAACATATATAAATTTAAAAGTAAAATTATGGATAAAATTGTTAGCTAGAAGAAAATCTTAGTTGTTCTCAGATTATCAGGAACCCACCATAAAACATAAGAAACATTATAAAGGAAACATCAGACCAGTTAATTTTGAAGTTGTTGCAAACCTTAAAAAATACATTGGTCTATGTTCTGTCCTTTTTTGTACATGCATATTTTCTTTTGAGCACAACTAATATATGTACAGTTCACTAAGGACGTAGATTCAGCAGCCTTCTGCATCTAAATAGTGAACCCTGAAGAGATTATCTGTACAGAACAGAGTTAACCTGAGAAGATCATAAATATTTTTTTAAAAAAGTAAGCATTTCAAGTAGTCATTCCCCAATTTGCTTGCAATAGTTGCTTCCAATATCAACACGATCAGTTGTTCTGAGCGGTTGTAAATAATCACAAAGTGTGTTCTAACACAGAAACATAATAATCTTAGCAGGCAAACCCATCTCATCAACCTACATAAGACCCCAGCAACTTCATTGTCTAAGATCTATCTTTTCAAGTTGTAAAAACTAATCTTTATTATTAAACTTACAACTATGATTACTCGAAGTTCATACTTTACATCAAACATACTCCAGCGGGCTGAAAATGAATTTCTAGAGGTAAGTTGACGTGAGCATTTACTACATCAATTGCACTTGAAGTTCTCATAGAACTTTAGCACTCCATGACCCAAACTCTTGCGAAGAATTCTTCATGTGATGCTCCAAGATCATACACGTTAAACTTTCAACTTCTTAGCAAACAGTCTAAATATCTGCATATATATATATATATATATATACTATACAAAGATGTCTAGTTCTGATCCACCAAGTGTTATGGAACAATTCCAACTTTAAAGACATGTAGAAACCTCAAGATAATTTAAGCCAGAATAAAAATTTAGAGATTGCACTGCTCTCAAACCGAGTTGCCTCCATAATTATGAGCACTGTAGTAAGCTGATGGAGCCTCAAGATTTAGAATAATACACCAAGAAGATCACCAATGAAAAGAGTATTACATATCATATTTGGACACAACAAGAACTATCATCTACAAGGTAAAAGGCATGAATTGGCTTCAAAAGCAAATACTTGGTGAGCTGGACTGCTGGAAAAATTGTAATAGAAAGTATTTGCCATCTTAAAGAGAATGCTCTGAACTTTAGATTTACTTAACAGATGAAAAGAAATTAGTTCAAACATAATGTTTAAAAATTGTCAAAAATATTTGAAATGTGCACCTCTTCCATCACGGTTTCTATGGCAACCACCATAAGAATCTATCTTGATTTTAGTCTTTTCAAGGGCTTCAAGAGCTTGCAAGCGGAAATTGCGAGCACCACAGTTTGAAATGAAAGCAGCAGCAAGGGCATTCTCTGTCTTTGGCTGCACTGGTGCCATGATGTCATACTCAGCCCAGGAAAAATATCCAACAGGAACGTCTGATGAAAGACTAGTTGTCATCACAATATTATATCCCCTCCTAATACAACAAAAAGAGAATATTAGTTTTACTAACAATCTTTGGCAAGGAAAAAAAAAAGATTCAACTTTGAATAATCCACAGAAAACAGCACGAAATGTGGTTGAGGAAGGATCATAGAAGATTATTTTAGTCGTCTGCCTAAATGCAGATAGTATGTTCCAATAGGGCACTAGTTCTTACAGTGCTGGGTGGTCCCCAGTAGAATAATATAATAATGTGCACCACATAAGGATTGTTCTAAATGGTTTGTGGGCACAAACCACATTATCCTTTCCCCAACTGCATTTAACATGTCTCAGCAATTCAACAGCTTCAAACATATTGCACTTTATACCATTCTGATGTGTTGAATGGGATTCGCATTCGACATAATGTTGACTAGTATTGTGTGGGATTTGTGAGTAGAAGTGAATTAAGCACTGCAGACAGTTCTCTAACATACACAATTTATCTTTTATTTGACCTAATTTCATGTCAAGATTAGGTCTTTCCCAATGCTTGCAAAGTTACCCGTGAATTTCAAAATAGTTATGGTATTTCCATTGCATTACCACAAAAGAAACAAAAGCAAGGCTCTTAAAAACTTTGAACTCAATTGAAAATGTATTTTCATTTGTTCTTAAATTGAAGGTTTTCCATAATGCAATTAAGCCGTATAAGATTGTGCTTACCCACCGTCGTGCCAGAGCAATATTATTCTCTGAATAGTACTGAGATGATTCCATTGATCGGTGAACACAAGCTGTTCCAGTTGTTTGAGCTAAACCAAATGCAGCATCAGGAGCCTTGCTGGGATTAAATCCAAACTGACACCCAACAGAACAAGAGTTCCACTCCTATGTAGAATGAACACAAAGAAATTAAGAATATACATCACCACATAGGCAAATGACATTAATTTAAAAAATGAATTAAGTTGATTTTCCCTAAAAAAAAAAACTCAAAAAAGCCTCCAGAGCTAGAAGGATTATCTCACAAATTGGCAAGAATAATAAACTAAAGGGTAAATTGCACTTTTCCACCTTAAACTATACGATCATTTGCAACTTCCTCCGAAACTTTAAATTTGAACAATCAATACCTTAAATTATGCAAATAGTTACAGTCTGTCCTGTCAAAATTCTCCCAATTTTGGTCATATTTTATTCTTAATATTCACGTGTTCCGTAATCGCAAAAGAAAAAATAAAATAAGCACATGATTATGTGATAATTTAATTTGCACATGAATTTTAAGGCTAAGTACATAACAGAAATTAGAGAAAATTTAGTAGAGTCACTGCAACAGATCTTTAGTGTTGGTATATCAAATATGTTAGCACAGTTAAAGAGCACAAACCTTTTTTTTTGCTTTTTAGATTATCTCTTTTTCTTTTTCTTTTTTCCTAAGCTTTTAGATTATCTGTCCATGGCCTAAAAAAAGGAGCTTAATATAATTTCATACACAGAACAAATGCAAAAATAATCCTAGGTCTATCTTACATTTAAATAATTCGAATGACTTTATCCGTAAATCTGTAATCAATTGTGCACATGTTTAACTTTTCGTTGTCACTATTTTAGTACACAAGGATTTGAACAAGGGAGTTGAGGAAAGAATTACAAAGTAAGCTATTCTTCAAAAATGTTTTACGGGCAGATCTTTCAACTATTAACATTTGATACTATAACTTCAAAACCGAATTACTAAGAGCATTTCCAACAACATTTGCTACTTTAGCTATTCAAAAGACACATTTTTTAATTTTAGCTACTAATTTTTCAACATAAACTCCAACAGATTATCTATTAAACTATCTACTTTCTTTAAATATTATTTCTTAATACTTTTTTTATTATTTCTTAATCTACATTTTCTTCCCCTCTCTCATCTCTCTCTCTCGTCTCTCACGCCGAAGCAAACCCACCAGCAAATACTCACAACAGCCATTGATCGTCTAAAATTTGTGGACCATTTCTGTATAGTAAAATAATGGACCATTTCCGTTTAGTAAAATAATGGTCCTTTTTCAATGATCCAGGGGCCTCCTTCTATATTCTTAACATAGTCCTCTCTTCTCTCAAACTTGATTAGAAATAAATCTTGTCCCAGATCCACGATCTTCATCCTATTTTCTTTTTGGATTCCGTGGGTTTCTCAAACCCTAGTCAAATTTAGAGAAAAATTGGGGTTTTCAAGCATTCCACGGTGTGGGTTTTGCCCAATTTGCAGAAGAATATCGATGTAGTTGAAGAAGAATAGAATAAAAAACTGGTCGAAGAAGAACAGAAGATCGGCGACGTGAAGGCTCAGATCGGTGTCACGATGCTGCAAGTCTCCCAGTTCCAGAAACTTCGTTGAAGGAGAGGGAGAGAGAAGGAAGGAAAAAAAAAACCAATAAACCTTCAAACTGCTACAGTGAACTTTCACATATGAAAGTTCACTGTTGCAAAGTTGTTAATATAAAACATCTGCTGGAGCTAAAAAAAGACACAAAATAGCTAAATTTAGCCATTATTAAGCCTTTAGAGCATCTGTTGAAGATGCTCTAACAGATACAAATAGCTATTCTAAAGGCATTCCCTGCTGGACGAAGTAAAATGATGAGCCCACAACGACACTCTACCACATTTAGCTACCATTTCTATGCAAGATAATCAATACTAGGATGGTGACTCAAGTGCCAATCTCAAATTTTATGTCCTTCAGCATGTGAATAATAAATAACTTGAATTAGCATCCACATTCCACAATTACGTTAGCATAAATTTCAAACTTCCTACTAATCCACATTCGAATTAGCAGTCAAAATATTAATTTGCTAAACTGATAACAAATTTCAGATTTCCACCACTAACCATATTGAAATTCGCAGTGAAAAATCATAATGCGTCAAAAATCCAACTATTAATAACAACCCAAAACATTTTCCCATCAAAATCAATTAGCTTTGAAACAAAAACTACACAAGAACAAAGAATGGCAGAAATATTTAAACCTGTTCAGCACCAGAAACCAAGATGGGATCTTTCCTAAAGTCCCTAGAGTAAACCACAGCGTCCTCTCTTTCCAACCACTCCTCGCAACCCTCCGGCTCCGAAACCCGATCGCTAGCCAACGACTCCAACGGAAAATCGTCCCGCGGCGGCGGCCGGTAGAACAAGTCGGCCCAGGAATCGACCAGCGCGGCGTTCTTGACTATGTCGAGCCGACCCAGTAAGGTGATCTCTGCCACGACCACAAGGGCCACCAGTAGAGGCATCAGATTGGTCCATTTCTTCTTGGGCGTCGACGATAACCCATTAGAAATGGGCAAGCTCTCTTGGCCCGTCGTCGTCGTCCCCGTTTTTGACCCCCTTAGATTTGACAAAACAGCCATCAAATCAAAACCCCCTCTCACTCTTTTGGGTGTGATTTTCCTTCTCTCTTTCCCAGGAAAGTGGTACAGAAAACGGAAGACAAACTCTAAAAATTAGAGCTCTCACTCGAAGCGTGTTTGTTGGGAGCTCTGTAAATAATATCTCTGTGCCTTTTCTTAACCAATAAAAAAAAATGGAGATGTTGCTCTCTAAAAAAGCAAGACTAGACGTTCAAAGTCCACGGAGAAATACTGTTGCAGCTGTTGAATATTCAATTTAGACATGACGCAGAAAGGCACCGCGTGTGCGTGACGGAATCAGCGTTTGTTTGGGGTCACCTAGCTGGTGCTGTGGTGCTTGCCCCGAATAGGTAAAAAGAGTTTTCCTCGGATCAAAAGTTGGGAAAATTTTGTTCCCAGTAAATGAGTTTTTGGCTTTTTATCCAATCCCTTAACAAATCGGACGACTGAGGATGTCCGGCAATTTCGGTGAGAGAGTTTACCACAAATTTACCTGAAATCTACTTGTCTAACTAAGTAATTTAATTATTTAAAATTTATTTAAGTAGGTAAATTCAATATTAATTTTCTCATCAATTTGTTTCAATCCTAACAAATCACTCCTTTTACCCCACTTCTCATTTTTTTCTTTTTTTAAGGAGATAAATGTTATGTTGTACTAATCATTGGCTTCGTTTGGTAACAGGTTTTGTAAAATTCTTTTAAAAAATTATATCAAAATATATTTTTTTTTTATTAATTTTTTTTTAATATTTTTTTTATAACATCAATAATTTTTTATTACCATTCAAAATTCAAAAACTCTTTATTAAACAAAGCCAATATCATTACAACGCATGTATATTGCACAATTAATTTTACCACGTTAGATATTTACCCTAATGCATCCCTAACACCTTTTAAAACGCCACAACATAAAATGTCACCCCAGCATCATTTGAAAAAGGAAAAAAAAAATGTAACAAGTTTTTTATTATTTACTAAGTAGAACAAAAAAAAATTAAAAACATAACAATAATAATAATCCAAAAGGTAATTCGGCCACCTCCTCAAGGTCCGACCAAGGTCCCCAAGTTCTCTTTTTTCAATTGTGACAAGGGTTGCCAATTAAGGCAAGCATTGATAAAAGGACAGCGACTTGGTATTAGTGGTTGATAACGGGTAATGTAATAATGCCGTAAACTTACTTAATTACTCCAAAAGCAAGCTTATTTATTGACGCCAAAGACTATATCTTAATCTTAAAAAATAGTAGAACAAAAAATTCAGTAAAAATTATAAAATTTATGGTTATCCCGTAATTTTCATACATTAAGCTTCTTGTTAGGTGCACTGAAAATTCTTATTCATTGTATCGGTGCAACATTTGAAGACAACAACTAAAAGAAACAGATTAACAATGTTTTGCACGACCTATAAATTTGACATAAATTTAACATAAAATTAAAATGTTAGAATTGAAAGATCTTACACATTTAATTAAATAAATCGGATGAAAATTAACTTATATAGTTCGTGCATCAACACGACTTAAACCCGACATGTGACATTAAAGATGTCAATTTTTTACGCGATCCGCAATCCTTACATAAACTCAACACAAAATTAACAGATTATGATTGAAAGGTCTAACCTATTTAATTAAAGGCTGGGTTAAAATTGACATATTTAATTTATATCCATGTCTCGATACGACCTGAACTGAATACAAATTACCACCTCTAATAATGAACATCCGGTACAAGTAGTTCAATCATATGTAGTCTCACTACAAATTCTCATCCAGTCATCACTATAGTCAATGCTATAATATGCAATATCTCTGAGATAATATTTTCCTTCAAATTAAGTTAAAGGAATACTGACATTTGTCCAAAATATATGCAATATTCATATGCTTTTTTAACCTCCAAACCTAGTCTATCGAGTTGAATCACATGTATTTTGAACACATGTTAATTTAATAAATTATAATAGAGAAAATGTCTCCACGTGTCCATATTTACATGTAAAAACTGAATTTCAATATAATTGTACAAATAAGAAAAACACAATGACAACACTTCATTGTAGTTTACACCAAAATGAAATTTGTGGACTTCAAACAAAAAATCGCAGAATCTAATAAAGTATGCTGAACCTCGTTTTCCATACATATATTAGATAGAAAGTTATCTACAATTTGCAATCTTTGAATCAGAATAACATTTGAAAGCTCAAGAGCTCTTGTAGAAATGTAAACTTCAGTGGAAACAAAAAAAAACATACACAGTAATGTGGAACACAATATGACTGACAATCAGCTCCATGCATCCACACATTGACCATATACATCAGTTGCATTTCCTACTTTCTACGTCTAAAATAAGTTCAAGCTTCCCTCTGAAATAAATTTTCAGTACACAAATGAAGAAATGAACAGGAAAAGAAAACATAATCCTATCTCCAATACCTAACCAACATGGTGTTTTCATCAACTTCATCAACTCCAACTCCATAGATTTTATCGAAGATAGATGCTACATATGAGCATACTTCACCAGCAACATGAATTTTTTTAATTCCTACTGAATCTTTGCCAAAAATATTTTGTCGGCATTACCACCGCATTAACCCCAGGACCAACCCTCTATAGAAAAAAGTCACCTTTTAAGTCTATAAAGTTTGTTGCTCAAAAAGCTTCTGCAATACTTATCGCTATAAGTCTTTTGGTGTATTACTGTCGATGATTATCTATCAAACTTACGATTCCAAGTCATAACTTCACTCCTTTCAGAAAATAATGCAGATCGGATTTTGGGCAGACAAGGCTCTCGGGGTTCTCTGACAGCAGTTCGTAATGTCCGTCTTCCTCCCTCTCTGATGAAGCATTACCGGCAGTTGAAACATCTGTTGTGTAAAACTTTCCAAGGGGCACAACCTGAAAAACAGCACATTAAGAAGTGGACAGAAGTTAGTCTCCAAATAATGATGACTCTAACAATTACATGATCTCAAATTTATGAGACGTAGGTAAGCCAAGCGGCAGTTACAAATTTTCTTTTAGTAAGTACTTGATCTCTGTTTGAAGCATCAGCTGCAGACGCCTTCAACCTTTTCACCATAGACGCACAGCTTGATTTCTCTCCTTGGTCTTCATCCACAAAGTTCTGATCTGAAACCTCTGCAAAGAAACCAAAAATGTATAAGAAGAAAAAACAAAAGAAATATCACGAGGATTAACATATATATTACTCCCGAACAACCAGAACAAAAAAAAAAGAAGAGGGTATCCACAGCTATCACAAACTAAGTTCTCAGTTATCAGGGTATGCAAGTTACAGAGTGACGTTTAGGGCCGTCTTAACTGAATCATTTAATAATCCACTTTCAAAGTGTCAAAAGTCTTTTTAAGTAGTTTTTAATGATATAAAAGTGACCACTTTTACTTAAAACTATAAAAAAATTTCATAAAGTATTGTTTGTATTTTCTTTTTGTCTATTTTCTAAACAAGCTTTAGGGCCTGTTTGGGATTGCGTTAAAGAGGTTAAAAAGTACTTTTAGTACCTAAAAAGCTGTGTCAAACAAAAAGTTAGTCTGTTTGGTAAAAAATTTGAAAAGTACTTTTTTGACTTCTTATTCTAAAAATGGTCCAAACGCACTTTTGAAAAAAGCTTAAAAATGAAGCTTTTGCCAAAAAGCTCTTTTTGACTTTAAAAGCTATATTTCCTAACACAATCCCAAACAAGCCCTTATACGTTTTTGGCATTGCAAACTAATCATCATTTACTAGGACCAATGAACTAAGATTTGGTAGCACCTTATTTTGGTTTGCCTAGCTTTTACCAAAGAAAATGTATATAGAATTTATAAAGATACCAAGAATACACTCAGAACAACCGATATATTTTTCAGCTGTTGCAGGCTTAACTCTGTAACACAATGATGTGGAACCAGCACTGCTGTGACCAGAATTGATAACCAAGATATATTTTCCAAATGCTAATTTAAAATACAGGTGCTCATCTAATAACCATAACAGTACAATCACCGCATAAATATACAGCAAAAACTCCTTAAGATAGACAAGCAATCAGAATTCACTAACTTATATATAGAACATCATACTGCAAATATGCAAAAAATCATCAGATGCATCCAACTAAAGAGCATAGGAAATCTTTTACAGCCCTATGAGCTTGAATACAGGGGAATAAATCCACAATATCTGTACAATATCTTTTTATCTATACATCATAAGAGATTTGATAGGTAGAAGTTTTAGAACTTATACATTGGGAAAAGATAATGTTGACACTCAAAACTGCACTTGATTAAAATGTGTCATTGTCATCTTTTTATCTATTCATTCAATTGGCAGAATTGGTAAAAGATCCAAGGAAAATAAGTTTCGTTGAAAGTAGAAAGTCAAAGTTGACTATAAAAAGGATAAGTTCACATGTTCTCAGTCACCACCTTTCTAACTTAAGTATTCTGATTACCTCCCTCGCTGGTTTTGATTTTTTTAAAAAAAAAATCTGTGCATGAAATCTAACTCCCCAAAGCGTTCAGCACATATTAACAAGCCAACAAACCACCATTTTGTTATTTTGTACTCAATTCAACATTTAGATATCTGAGAATCCGAAAATTTAAAATACTGTATAAATGGAAAAAAAATGCAGTAATTTACATCTGCACACACAAAATGTGCCATCCAGTCCAATGTTTTGTTACACTTCTACCTGCTGAAACAAAAGAGGGGAAGAAAGATAATCACACCGTTATGAATGTTATTTTCCAGCTGACATAAATCGCCTCTCTAAATGCCAAGAGAAAAACAAATGAGAAAGGGTACTTTATTCCAAAAAAGTTTTGACCCAGACTCATCAGTTGCTATTGTTGCCAAACTTCAGTAGCATTAATTTTTGAAAATTATATACGTATGAGGAGCAACCAAGCAACTTACTAAAAGTTCTCTAACCTGAAATTCCAGGTGCTTTGGCAATAACAGAGCAGATACACAAAATTTCAAATTTACATTCGCAACTATTTTTTCAGACTTTTTTTTTTTTTGGATAACGAGGAACCCTTCCAAGGTAGGGCCACTTCAGACTAATGAGATCTAAACCATTAGAGCCTTTATAAGCGGTAAGATAGTTATGTGAAGACCTTTTTAATTCATGATTCCAACCTGAGAAAAAGTGGAGAGAAATTAATTTGTATGCCACCCATTTTTAGGGGGTGTATCTAGTCTGATACACACGTGTAACAACCTACTTACCATCGGTCAGTATCCTGAAAAACTGGAAACTTATGTTTCCACAATTATGTTTCACCAAAACAATGGAGTTGCATGTGTGTGTGTTTGAGAGAGAGAGAGAGAGTAGCACATGTTTTTACATTTTAAATGAGATTAGGGATTGAAACTTTAAAGAATGTATTATAATTATGCATAAAAAAACTATGGTATACAAGCTAAGCAGGGCATTGCAGGTAAAGCAAAGTTAATCAAAATTACCTGTAGTGCCGCCAAAAAAACCCTGAGGATCCAAACCTCTTGATGATCCACCAGCGAAAGTCAAATTCCCTTTTAAACGAGTCCCTTCATAACAAAGCACACCATGTTCTTGGACATAAAGAGATCTCTTGGTGCGACGTTTGCCTGAAGATGTAAAATGGCGTATCCATGGACTTCCGAGAACAACATGAGAATCAGCAGTGCTGTCCAACAAATGATCATTTCTTTCAAAGTTGATCTTCTGCCAGCAGCCATCTCGTAGAACCATGAACTGAAAATTAATAATAGAAAATAAGACTACAATACCAAGGTTTTGCATAAGACAACAACAACCCAGCCACACTGACGATATGAAATAGATGTACTCATTCACTTACTAACCTCATCAGAAGGATTGCGATTTTTGGGTCTAGGTTCTTCAGGTGAATATGTCCCACGCACATTATCTTGCGAGCACAAGCCACGCAAAGACATTGAACGTTGCAATTCAGTAACAAATGATGCCTCTAAGGAATCAAGATACAAACTGTGCTTCTGATCTGTCCACTCTGTCAACTGCCCCTGATACAAAAGTACCAATATGAGGACTACATATCTTTTGACCAACAATTGAATAGTCAAGCTTTACCACTATCTTATGAGGAAATATGTTAAAAAAAAGAAAAAAAAAAAAAAAAAAAACTAAGTAACAAAAAAATCATTAACTTAATATCAAACTCATTGCTGAAGATCCTGAAACTAGGTTTTATGTTAATTTTCTTTTTCTTTTGACTTTATTTTATTCTGTCAAGCAAATGGTGGAAATGTTCAAGCTCAAATACTAGAACCCAGGCTCGTGGTCCAGTGGGTAAAACACTAAAACATTCCCTGAGGAAGATAAAAATCATATTAAAAGAAACCTGTTTAGGAGAAATATATTGGTTTCATCCCTGAGAAATCTTAAATACTTCAAGGTCCAACATACATTATGAGAAGGCAAATTTGACACAAATTAAACGGGAGCAAATCCCCTGTTTATTACCACTCCTAATGGGCTTGATCCCCTGTAAGTTGTGGGAAAATAGTAAGAGAGTGACCAGGTGCATGATCACCAGCATATCCTGATTCAATAGGGGGCTGATATCCAATGGCTATAAGCAAAAATGGTGTGATTCTACTTTCTCAAACAAGCCATAAAATTATAGCCCTTAATAAGATCAGTTATATCCAAGTCTCAAGTAAAACATTATTTATGTTTGGAATGAATTTGAATAAAGACCAGTCTTTTAAGGGCTTCACCCTCTTCTTGCATCATAAGTACGGAATACTCACCACCCAAAAAGGTAGTCTCATTGCCCATAAAGATATCTTTGCATCTATTGCTGTACCCTTCTGAGGATTTAAGCTTCATAACCAACTTTTGTCATTGGTAATTATCCTTCCTTTGATGCAAATGTCCATTATATGTTAACATTTAGAATTAAGACTTTTATTGTGGGGTCAAAATTGGAGTTTTTACGGTGCTCTGCCAAGAATTTATAGCCTCCAATCTCAAACGATCAAGTGTCCTGGTGGTCTAAATAAAGCAAAAATCATACAAATTAAAAATATTAATGGATTTACAGGCAATAAGATTACCTAATATATCCTTTAATAAATTCATATAGCATCTAAAACATCAAAGCTAGCCACCTTGTTATCCATATAATCATATTACTGGCTTGTGAACAGGGGAATGGGGGGTCGAATGTTCTTAGGCTCTGTCTACTGTGCTAGAAGTCACTGCGTTATCCAAAACACTTGTTTTCAGCTGGTCATCTTTGCTCCATTGGCAATTCCACCAAAACCATCTCACGTTCTTCGTTAATCTAAGTTCACTTAAAGAAAAGTATAGGAATTGCATCCAACACTTTGGACACCATGACAGGGAGAGTACATCTCAAATCATTTGTTATCAAGTAAATCCGTCGATAATAAAGTCACTCCATAAGAATATTATTCAGAATATAACAAACTGAGCCACAAGGAATAAGTACATAAAAATTGTTGATATGGGGCCTCAAAATAATCGGTATTTCACGAAAATCCACTCTACCAATCATACAATTCCAGTCCATGGTTGATTGCCAGCTTCTGTGCTTGTATCACTTAAATTATAAAATTGAGGAAACAATTAAAGAAAGAAAAAAATGCACCTATAAATTATATTTCAATAAATAAATATTAAAATAGAAGCGCTCTAATTTAAATATTATTTAAAATTACAAGAGTTGCAGTTAATACGGGTAATTGAGACATTTAAAATGGAATTTTGACACCTAAAATAGAAGCGCAATCATTTCAAATTTTTCTTTTTCTTTTTCTTTTTCTTTTTCGAAATTACTCATTTCAATCAAAACTAACCAAAAAAATTTGGAGAGATTCAAAAAAATCAAATGCCATGCAAGACAAAATTGTAGAATCCAACAGAACAAAAAATATCACCAAAAGTATAGCACACGTAATTTCAACCAATCAAAAACATAAAATCATATACAAAAATTTGTATCATATTCTGGTTTATATAAATATCGGAAAATCCAAATTTATTAAAAAAAATTAAATATTTCAAAATTTACCGTTCTTGCATTTCCACAATGGCGTGAAGGTTCTTTGGAAGTGTCAGCTGTGATGGCGGACGAGTCCGAGTTCGTCCGAGTCAACTCGCTCACACAACCGGCCATGGCCTGGGGCTCACGGAACGGCGACGGAATATTTGGCCGGAGATTTTCTGTCATTCCTCTTAAACCGACGCGGAATGCGCAAAAGAATAAACGAAAATCGGTGAGAAATTCACAGAGAAACCCTTCGAGAGAGAAGAAGAGGGAGCGAGAAAGGGGAAGATTGTTTGTTAGGTTGGGGCCAATAAAGGCTCCACATGGCGTCGCTTTTACACGTGTCAGCACCATCAGCGGGGTGCCACGTCAGGAGTGAGCGAAAAAATATCTTCGGCGAATGTCAGCCAAGATATTTTTTCTTCACCCGGGGCTTCAGTGAGAAGCGGCCAAAACGGTATATTCGGGTGGGGCGTGTGGTAAACACTCGCTTTGGACGAGCGTGCGTGGGAAAGGAAAGGGACCAGACTCGCTTTTTAGCGTGACACGCAAGGCGGTGAGGTGCGGGTAATGATCGAGTGGTGGTGGTGCACAGTGATCTTTCGTAAAAGTCAAACGAATGGCCAATCATCATGTGAATCGTGAAATATCAGGAATAAGAAATAAAAAAAAATTTCAAAAAATTACTTTAAAAATTTGAATTTCTTTGGAAGGAATTCATGGGTGGCAAGAGTCATAAAATCAATCACATGCACATGTCATGTCATGTGTCGTGGGAATACATTTTTTACTTGATTTGAACATTTAACGTTATGCCACAAATATCATTCGAATTTATCACTAATCAATCAAATATCTCTCCTCTAATCTTAACCCTCTTTTATTATTATTAGGGGAAACTTCACAGAAGCCCCCTGAACTTCCACGCGATTTGAAGAACCCCCAAATTTTAACTTCTCTCATTTTCACCCCTCAAACTTTCAATTTCTATCATAAGACCCCCTTTTGTCTGTTTTCTACCGTTAATTTTTTTGAAATTCTCAAAATACCCCTCAGTTTAGGGTTTAGATTTTTTTTTTATAATTTTTTTTGTTTAAAATACAAGGGTATTTAAAAATTTTTAAAATTTTTAACGATGAAAACAGATGGAAGGGGGTCTTATGATAGAAATTGAAAATTCGAGGGGTGAAAATGAGAGAAGTCAAAGTTTGAGGGATTCTTCAAATCGCGTGGAAGTTTAAGGGGTTTCTGTGAAATTTTTCCTTATTATTATTATTATTATTATTTAAAGCAAGTCAATTGAGAGAGGTTCTCTTGTCTGAAGAAAAAAATTATGTTCGAGCACAACCCTATGAGACTATTTACGCCAATAAAAGCTCTTCTATTTAGATAAAAAAATTTATCTTACAATTATTCTATTATTATTTATGTCTCTTCCTTTTTAAAAAGTGAATAACAAAAAATTCGAATCATGATATTACGTGTTGTACAACAACTCTATATGGGCTTTTTATTTTAAATAAATCATTTATATAATGTCACTTCAAATAATTAAAAAGTGGATTCAACCAACTCTATTTAGTCATTTGAAATTGAGGGTCGAGTTTGGCTACTCCAAGGCCAATAAAGGAGCTAAGGGGGTGGTTGACCACCGCTTATTTTTTTATTTTTATTTTAAAAGTATACTAATGTGTCACATAAGACATATGACTAGGAGTGTACAAGCGGGGCGGTTATTAACCGAAAATAACCGGATAACCGGAAATAACCGGGTAACCGGACAACCGGACAAACCAGAAAACCGGGAAACCGGAAATAACCGCAACCGGGTAACCGGATAACCGGGTAGGCCGGTTGCGGTTACCGGTTTATTAGCTTTCAAACCGGTTATTAACCGGATAACCGGGTAACCGGTTTATATATATAAATATATTTTTATTAATATATTTAATAATATACTATATATATATATTATAGTATAATAATAATAATAATAATAATAATTTAAAAATAATAACACTTAACCCTAAATCCTTCTCTTTCTTTTCCACTAAGATGTGATACCAAACTAACACACACAAATATTGTGTTGGAAATTAAATTGATCCATGTACCGTCCACATTGGTTGATGGAGCCATAATTTAAATTAAGATAATGTGAGGATTAAGGTATTTAAAAAAGGTTGTTGCATGAGTGATGATACACCTCAAAAAAAATTTGCCAATTGGCAACCCTCATAGACTCATAGTGCAGTTGAATGACTGAAATATTTTAACAAACTCGGTCAACTGTAAAATTTAAATTTGTGCAAGATTTCTTGGAAAACTTGTGCAGTGTCAGTGTGTTTGTGGTGAAAAAAGAAAAATTGTTAGGAATTGAACTTCTCTGAGTGAAGATTTAATATGAGGAAAAACAAACTGCCAGCCAACCAACTTCAATAATGGTGTTAAGATCATCGCCAGATGACCCACATTTGCGACAAGCTGAATTCATATAGATTAGCCACTTGAAAATCAGTTTGCGACAAGCTGAATTCATATATAAAAATTTTATTAAGTTCATCGTTGTCACTTGCCAGTGGTTGCTTATAAGGTGCATTACCTTAATAACTTCAGAAATGGGCTGGGTCACGTTCCTGCTGTCTTCATCTTTTTCTATTATTTGATTTGTCAGCATATTTTTTACTCTTGGGGTTCTATAATTTGTTGGAGTATTATCATTGTATGTGATTGAATTGAGAGTTTAATACCCAAAAAGATGTAAAAAAAAATTAAAAGATGACCATAATGTAAAAACCGGTTAATAACCGGTTTCAAAACCGGTTAATAACCGGTTTCAAAACCGGTTTATAACCGGTTTTAAAACCGGTTATTAGCAACCGGAACCGGGGTCCCGGTTGCTAAAAATGAACCAACCGGGAACCCCGGTTGCGGTTCCGGTTATTGCCCAATAACCGCAACCGCAACCGGTTGTACACCCCTACATATGACAGTTGTTTTGTTTAACGTGAACGGTCGTCAAATATTTTGACGAAGATACTAACTGCGTTTATAAGTTATCCACGTACATGAACATACCAAATACTAAAAAAAGTACTTAAACCATTATTTTTAAGATAAAACCCCTCTTTTCTTTAATGTTACAAAATAAGCTACTTTAAAATTCATTTTTAAGATATTAAATAAGTCAATTTTAAATAGTGGTATGGAACATGATGATTCCTACGACCTAATTTAACCCACCACCATAGCATGTCTGCAGGTGGTAATTTTGACTCGGCTGAGTAAGGCAACCATGACACGAAAACTTCAGGCGGCTCATTTTCTGTAATTGTAAGTTGTTTGTTTAGCTCTCGGAAAAAAACAAGAAAGGTTCTAATAGTTTATTTGATCATGTGATTTTGTAGGTTAAACACGTGTTTTTAAATGAATTTATGAAAAATATTTCATTTGATAGTGCTTTCAAAAAAAAAAATATCAGTTTTTAAACCATAAGAAAAGAATGATAAACATTTAATTACATTTTTAAAACTACATTTTTATTAATTGTAATTTACTATTTTTTTAAATTACATGTTTTAAAACTCTTAAATTGATGGAACGAATACTAAGAATTTATTTGAGTTTACGATTTCAAAAAATGTAACATAAAAATATATTATTTGAAAACTTATTTTTAAAAGCATAATAACAGTTTGACAAAATCGTATTTTAACTTTAAAAAAAAATTAATTGTTTATAATTTAAAAACACATATTTTTTACGTTTTCAAATGATAAATTTTTAAAAAATACAATTTCAAATAATTTATTTTTTATAATTTAATTAAAAATATATTTTTTATCTATAAAATTGACACGGACCCTAATTATCTAGGCTATAATGTTTGTGGTCCTTTCAAAGTAAACAAACAAAAGAGGAAAAAAAAAAAATGTCAGTGGAATACAATTGGATAAAGATATTTTTCATTTCTGTACTGTTGAGTAAAAGGCATTGGGCAAGGTGGATTGGAGATATTTTGAGAAAAAAGGATAAGATGCTAATTGCTAACCCTGTTTTGCAAGCAACCCATATGGAGTATAATGGAGTTTAGATTATGCGGATTTAAATATAATCATACATTATTTTTATTTAGATATTATCATACATGTTGACCCTTAGGAAAATTAGGTTATGAATCAAGCAAGCACAAATTCTTCCCAACGCCAATCAAGCAGAAATTGAAAAATATCTGTTCGACTTGATATGTTATTTTTATTATTATTATTATTTATTTTTTTAATTCATACAAAGCATTATAATAAAATAATATGTGATCATTAGCAGGGGCGTAGCTAGCCTTTTGGGTTTGGGGGTCCAAATTGAAAAAAAAAACTTTTGGGGGTTAAAAATAAATTTTTAAGGGTATATTTTAAAAAAATTTAAAAAATTTGTGGCAAAATTGAAAAACAAAATTATTTGGGGTCAAAATTATATTTTTAAGGGTATATTTTTAAAAAATTAAAATATTTTGAGGCAAAATTGAAAAAAAAATATTTGGAGGGGTCAAAATTAAAATTTTAAGAGTTTATTTTTAAAAAAATTAAAAACATTTAGAAAAATTAAAAAATTTGGGGGTGCCACAGACCCCCCAAGGGGCCATGTGGCTCCGTCCCTGTTCATTAGCATGTAAAAGACATACTTTTTCTATTAATACTATCAAAAAAAATATGTAAGAAATACATGCTATTAAAAAAACATATATCTCTCACATGTTAAGAGACATATATCATTTTATTAGACTAGTTTGTATGAATTAACTACAGATCAGTCTGTAACAAATTTATGTTCGTTTTGTTTTTCATTTACTCTTTTCAAAATAAAAATATTGACAAATAATTTAAACACAAAACACTTTTAACAATACAAAAACAGTCTATCGAGCCAATGCACAGTTTAAATTCCAAATATACTTCTTTAGTAAGTTTCCTACCCAATACCAATTCTTAATCAAAAGTCTTACGCTTATTATAATAATACAAAAAATTATCTTTATTTTTATATCACATCAGAACATTTTTTTTTTATTTCAAACAAAAACCATTAACCAGCCGAGCCAATGCAGAGTTTAAATTCCAAACTTCATGAGCAAGTTTCCTACCCAATAACCAATTCTTAGTCAAAAGTAATCCATACTGGCTTTGACAATTTTTTCTTTTTTCCAGAAGTTCTGATACATCCCTTTTACCCTTCTTCTTCTTCCGAGGTTCCTAGCATATTCCATCAAGAAAGGTACCATTCTTTGTTGGAAGTTAGTGAAGTAATTATCAAATAAGCCTTCTTCAACTCTTTCTTTCTCTCAACCGTTTTTATCTTTCTTTTCAAAATCAAGGTCCAAGAGTGGGAGAAACTTCCTCCCTTATAGCCTTTTCCCCTTCAATTAAAAAAAAAAAAAAAAAAAAAAAAAAGGAAATCCAAGAAAAATTGGCCTCAATGCATTGGAGCTACAACTTTGCTTAAGAATTTCCCAACTCTGTCCATAGCATTTGCATAGCACTTTAATGGAGCCACTTATTTGTCCAATTCTAAATATGAACATTTATGGTCTATGATATGCCTCTTTTTTTTTCTTTTTTTTTTGTTTCAATGACTTCATTTATTTTTTCTTTTAATTTTGGTTAGTTAAAATATTTTAAAGCTAATTTCTAAATTCTATTTCTATTCGATGCTAATCACTCCTTCCATCCGGATAATAATATGTTCTACGTAAAAATTACGTGTCGAGTTCGGATCATATCGATGCATAAAAAATTCTAATAACTCAGGTCCTCACTAAAAGGAAAAACAATGAGCAAATTATTCGGGCAGAATATCAAACAAGAACAGGTATAGGCAAAATAAAAAAGAAACTTTTGATTTTGATTTTTGCATTACAAAATTGAATGATTAACAAAGACTGGAATTAGATTATGGTGTGGTAAACTGTTGATACAGTCAACTTTCGGCAGGCCACATCCAGTACAATGAAAGGCTATCGGGATTACGCCGGCGAAAGTGAGGTCCGGTGGGGGGAGCCTCCGAAAATTTGCTGTATCAACAGCTGGCGCCCACCATGGGCCCCGAATCCACGACCACAACGTCATATTCTCTCTCATCATGATCCGCCTGGGGTTTAAGAGGATTGGCGTACTACGCAAGCAACCACCTGAGCCCATTGCCGTAACCTCGCTTTTACCAGCTCAGCATCGTCACCTAAAAGAGAAAACGCGTAAACCAAATGAGTTACAGCTGTCAGATGAAGAAAAAGTCCACAATCAATTCGCATCCAACGGCGGAGACTTACCTTGATCTATTATGGCGACGGGGCTTTCGATTTCGCTATCGGAAGTCATCAACGACGACGCCGACGACGACCTCGACAAGCTGTTACTGTACTGCCTGTTGACAGCGTAGTAAAGCCCCAGAGCCGGGATGGTCTCCGACAGCTTCGTATCCACATCCGGCGAGCCCACCCCGAATCCGAACCCGAGATCGATGCAGCCCTTCAACTCATCCAAGTCCTCGTCCGACAGGCTCTTGTGTCGGCGTATGCGATCGCCTCCGTACTTGCCCTTGCGCCTCAGCCACGCCTCCTCGCGACGCGTGTCGGGCGTCCACGAGTGCTGCTTGTAGAGAGGCCGCGGCGGCCCCTGGGGCTTCGACATTGCCTCTGGGATTGACAGAGAGCTCTTCGTGGGCCCCGAGGTTTTCTGGGTTTTTGCGAAAAATACTGGAGTGTATACGTGAGGTATATATATATATATATATATTGATTATTGGGTTTTGGCGGCGGGAGGGATTCCGTCTGAAGTTTGAACTTTGTTTTTTGGTTGCCACTTGTAGGTCGCGTAAGAATGAGGTGGAAAGAGACAGCTGTGGACCACTGATTGGTGGTGAGAGTCAGAATTTAATACTTGTGAGTTATTAATATTGAATAAATTTAAAATATGATAAAAATTGAGATAATAAATAATTTATGAAATGGAGTACTCTAAAGAATTTTAGAAGATTCTAGTTTGAACAAGTTTAGGAGTATAAATTAATATATCTAGTTTTTGAGATTATAATTATTATTTTTAAAATGAGAACTCTTTTGACACAATCAACATTTATTATCAAGTGCTTATTAAAAAAAAAAAACATTTATTATCAAGTGAAATATAGTGAATTAAGAGAATTTTATTTTTATTTTTTTGAAGGTGATAAATACTGAAGTGACAGAATTTTGAATAAATTAATTTAAAAATACGAATTTACTACACATCCTTTATTAGTATCATAAATATGTATCAGCCATTTAGGCAATGTAATTGTTGCTGTTAATGTTTATTACGAATTTATTATTACTTTTCTTCGTGTTTTAATGAGGTGCATGCATCCCATAATAGATATCTTTAACTACTGCAATTTTCAAATTTGGCTAATGAGTAAATGTTATCTACCACATTTTTGTCACGATAAATCTTTAGGTCGGTCTTTGATTTCTTGTTAAAAAAAAAAAAAATTAATTGTGACTACCATGTTAGTATTATGGAATAAAAATGTGATATATAATTCTTGTTTTTTTTTTTTTTTTGAGTTTCTAGCATTACTCTTGGCTAATATTAGACATTGAAAGTATCTAATAACTGGATTAAGGTACAATAAGCATGCCAGATAGGACTCCAAGGACACTGGTCAAGAATTAGGCACCAAAAGGCTTGTCTTTGAACATGGACCAGTAGGTCATGCGCTCAAGATCTCAAAGACGTTCAAGTGCTGACTGGGTCCCAGGCTGGCAATTGGAATTTGGAATCACCAAGGTGGACACCAAAGTCTAGGGTTATATTCTGTCTCGCTGGCTTGACAGATATTCAAAGGTTCTAAATATATGTATGTTGACAGTTAAGACAGACAGGTAGGTGTAGGGGATTTGGTGCCTTATCCAGATAAGCACCTGGTTGGCAATCTTTGCTTCTTCAACCCTTTGATTGCATGAAAAGTAAAGCACGACAAATTGGGTTACTCTCAGCTTGCTTCATGAGTGAACAGGACACAGGACACGAGCCTTAATTATGGGGCTTCTGCAGACACATTCTTAGTTGATGAAAAAAAAAATGTGAGATTAGAATGTCACAAAATGTGATAAAAAGTGACTACCGTCTTACCACATCAAGTTACAAAGAATATATAAGCACTTACAGGCTTTCCTTTGGCACAACACTCACTGAAAATCAAAAGCTTTTTGAGTTCTGCTTGCACATATGGTTCAGTCTTCATACAAGCGCGAAGTGTTTGAATCCCAAGCATCAAATTTTCAACAATATCTGCAATTCATGTCACCAATAATCGCCACAAGAGCAGATTCCATCCTTGAAGTGATGGAAACGGTTCGAATCCCTCACGATTATCTCCCTCTCAGTAATCCTAGATATGAATTTAGTTGCCTCGTGGCAGTCACCACAAACCCTCAAGTTCTTGAAAATCCGAATGGTGCTTTTGGGAGGGGTGCTAAGAATTCCGAATACAATTGCCAGTCTCTCACTATGACTTATGAGGATATGCTCCTTCTCATCATCCTCAACATCCTGCAACACAAAGCTATAGTCGGGAACATAACCAAGGCTCTTCATTTTTGCAGTCAGAACCTTCAGCTCCTTGTATATTTCCTCACATTTTGGATGGGTTTGGTTTCCAGAATAGAAGACATCGACTTTATTGTTCACTTCGATTGAGCTCCACCCAGGTGTCTTCTTTAATCCCCTATCTCTGGCCAATGATCTCACTTTATCCACTCCCTCCCATTTCCCAATATTTGCATTAATATTTGACAACAAAACATAGTAGCCAACATTCTCCGAATCAACTTCAAACAATCGATCTGAAGCAAATGAACCCAACTCAAAATTTCCATGTATTCTACAAGCACCAAGAAGAGCGCCCCAGATAGAAGCATCAGGTTGTACAGGCATATTTTTTATAAAATTGTATGCCATCTCTAGACGTCCAGCCCGACCAAGCAAATCTACCATGCAGCCATAGTGCTTCATATGAGGCTTGATCCCATATTCGTTTTGCATCACATGAAAGCACGATTGACCCTCATCAACCAAACCTGAATGGCTACAAGCTGACAATAAAGAAACAAAGGTTACATGATCTGGCTTCACCCCCTCATCTAGCATTTCATTAAATAGCTTCAGAGCTTTCTTGCCATGCCCATGAATTCCATGACAGGATATTACAGCATTCCAAGAAACTGAGCTCTTCCTGGGCACTTGATTGAATAAGGACATTGCATCATCTAATCTCCCACATTTTCCATACAAGTCAATGAGGCAGGTACCAACGAAGACATCCAAGTAGAGACTGTTCTTAATCACCCGCCCATGAATTCTCATCCCTTGTAGCAAGGCTCCTACATGGGAATATGCTGGTAGAATGCTTACCCAAGTCCCTTGGTTAGGAATTATCTCTTTGTGCTCCTCAATCATACTGTACACTTCAATGGCCTCACTTGCAAGACCATTTTGAGCATAACCTGTGATTAAAGTATTCCAAGAGATCACATCTTTGACAGGAAGTCCTTCAAAAACTGTACGAGCAGAATCTATAGCACCTAATTTCGCATACATGTCCACAACTGCATTTCCAATGACAACATCTTCCATAAGCCAACCTCTCCTGATAATGAATCCATGAACAGACCTACTATTTTGACGATCACATAATTGAGCAAAAATAGAAGCCAAACTCACTCCTGTCAACAAATCAGGCCGAATCCCTATTAAATGCATCTTATTAAAATGTCCAAGTGCAGTAATTGGATCATCATTCTGCTCACAGGCAGCAATTATTGAGTTCCATGAAACCACATCTCTCACCTCCATCTCATCAAAAATCCTTTGTGCATGCCCCAAGCGACCAAATTTGGCATACATGTTAATCAAGGCATTGGACACAAACACATCGAATATCAGTCCATGCTTTATGACATATAAATGAATCAGTAGCCCAATTAAGATATCATCTGATAGTGCACAAACAGGAAGTAGACTTGAGACAGTTACTGGATCCATCTTTACCCCTTCCAATCTCATCTCATCCAAGAGGTCCAATGCCTCTGCAGCATTTCCATTTTGACAAAACCCAGAAACCATTGCATTCCAAGAGCCCATATCTCGAACTGGCATATTATTGAACAATTTACGTGCAGCACATAAGAAGCCAAACCGGGAATACATATGGACCAAAGAAGCAGCCACAAAGACATCCCACTCAAAGCCCAGCTTTAGAACCCAGCAATGCATCTTCTTCCCGTCAACTAGATTTCCACAAGCTTTTAACACAGGCGGAAAAGTGTAGGAATCAGGTCGAAGACCAGAGGTCAACAAAAACTGATAAAAACAATTCACAGCTTCACGGAAATGTCCAATGCGAGCATAAGCAGATAACATTGAATTCCATGTAAAAATATTCTTTTTTGGAATCTGATTAAAAGTGTGCCGAGAAAATGAGACATCACCAAGGTTGGCATAAAGATTGACAAGCCTGGTGGAGAGAAGGACGTCTTGAACTTTCCCTGAGACCACAAGAAGGGCATGAAGGCGCTTTGCAAGGTGCACTTTTGTGCAGGATAAGAATAAGAGATTGAAATCAATGTCTTTGTTCTCATTTTTGAAGCCATCAGATGTGAATTCCAGGGAAGTTGTAGCTGCCGGAAAGAATGACCAACGGGCTTGAATCAATGGCCGGAATTCAGAAAGATGCCTACCTTTGCAGGTTGCTGGCAATCTGAGAGCAAAAATATAGAGCATTAGAAAGGAAGTGCAAATCAGACACACTCTATTCAGTTCACAGATTCTCAACCAGAAAATACTTATGTTGTGACTGGGGAGAACAAGAGTGATAAAAGAGTCAACAGATATTTTCACAAGCCTTTTTTTTCAAAAGTGATATTTTTCACAAACCTATATGGTAACCTATATGCAAACAATAAAATATTCATGAATGGAATCCAAGAAATACATTCTGATAGCCAAAAACATACTAGGTGTCATCGCATTCTATTTGAATAAGGAGAACAACCCAAATGAATTTTACTTCACTTCCTATTTTGCGAAGTAATAGGATATTGATGTATGGCAACATCAAAAGTAAAAGGATATCTTTCCACCAAGGCTGCCATGGCCAATATTAGGTAAACGCTTTGTGAATGGCTTCACAAATTTTACAGCATAAAACTACCTGGACTGTGGCTGACAAGGTTATCATAAATTTAAATGTTCATCAATTTTGGAATTCTTTAGGAGTTCTAGACTGCAACAAGGTGGGCAAGAACAAAGGTCATGAACCCAAGACAAGACTTAGGAAATCAATATCTCCAGACCAGAGTTCGAAGTTCCAATACAAACTTCTAGGCTCTGCCAGAATAGATAGTCCTGTTACCATTCCTTCGATTTGGGGCAAGTTGCAACACATATGAATGCTACAGGTGGTTTGGAGCAAAATACTTATACAGGTTTGTAAATACATAATGAAGTGCACTGAGATTAAACTGACCATATTGGTTTCAAACATGTAATTGACCCAGTTGAACATTACCTCTCCCAGCAAATTGTCAAAAAGTTTGCACCTCCCAATTTTTACTTTCAATTTATTTTTGGCTGATTTGTTGATTAAACTAGAATTCAAGCTAATTTACTGCCCAATCAACAATATGATTCTATGAAACTCCTACTTATGGGCCCCCCATACTATTTCCAAACAGGTTCATACTAGAGGGAAATAAACGCACATTTTTAAGAACATATTTCAGTAGGAAAATAAACCACAAATCAAATAAAAAAAATAAAAACAATCAAACGCCATTTAGTTTTCAGAGAAATCTCGGAAAAAAAAAGAAAATGGTTAAAAAAAAAAAAAAAAAAAAGTAAAATTTCACTGGTTTGAACGGAAAATTATTTTGAAAGTTGAAACAAAGCTAAATAGCTAGATGAGGCTCGTTTGACTAAATGTTTCTGATCTCTCGGGTCCCAAGCAATGGAAGTTTTAAGATTAAACTTTCTCTCAATTTCCTCAACTTTCCCGGCAACCAAACCGAACGTAGAGAAAATCCAATGAAACTGAGTGGGTAAGTAACTGTTACCTGAACATACATGTAGCTTTTCATGTGCGATATATTGACGGTCACTGAGAAATACTTTACGAAGGGCTAGCTGAGAGGGTTTAGGCGATTAGGGTTTTGGGGGAAGAAGAAAGAGATCAGAGAAATTTGGGTGACAGAAATGGGCTTGGGCCACCTTTGAGATATGAACCCAGTCCAAGTTTTTTTAGGATATTTTGACAAGGATAAAATTATTTACACATGATGTCTAAGAATAAATCAAACGAAAATTTCAAGTTTTGTTTGTTGATGTGTTTTAGAGTTGTTTTTTGTTTTTAGTTTGAATATGTGTTTTGATATAATAAAAAAGTGAAAATATTTTTTGTGTTTTGATTTATTTGTTAATATATTTGTTTTGAAAATAGAAAACAACATGACAAATAAACATAGTATTTAGTATTCCTAATCATAGGAAATATTAGATTCCTTGAATCAAATTTAACGTTAATGCATACGAAAAATATACGATTTTATAAAATATGTCAATTCAATAAATTTGATTAAAGAAGCTTTTTCCAATTTAGTTTGGACGAAAACTTTAGCCTTCTGCATAAAGTTCTTTGTTTGTCGATTTACAAAAATGGGAAATAATATATGAATGTTCTATTAAACAAATTTTATTATATCTATTTCTAAAGACTTATTTGTAAAAGCTAACTTTTCTTTCTAGAGAGCATAGAAATGATGTTTTCCTGTTTTGGTTTTGGATTATTATTTTAAATTAAACCCATTAAAATTATCATATTTGTAAGTCTTTTTTTTTTTTTGGGGGGGGGGGGGAACAATGTTTAAAATCATTTGCTAAAAACATCTCATTAGATTCAAGAGGTGATAAGAAATATTGCATGGTACAAAAAAACCCAACATTTCATTGTAGGTATTCTCAGCATGATTCCTCACTTTTTAAGTTATGGATACTCTAAGAGTACAATAAAAAATGTTGACTAGATTATATGTCTGTAACCCTGTCCAATGAAGCTAATGAGCTTTAGCTCATATGTTTTTTTTTTTCTTACAAAATAATCACCCTAGGTCCAATCAAGCTGCCTTTACATAAAAAATAATCAAAGGAATATAAACCCACCACATGGCCACCTCATGGAATCTCCTATAAAAATGGACATATATTCTTAGATACGCACATTCTTTCATTTATAACTTTCTTCGTTTAGTTATTTTTTATGATCATTTACTAATTTAAGCATCAGAGACTCTTTCAGTCTTTTGAAATACAAAGTTTTTCATTACTTTTTTCATTGTTTTAATTTGCAAGTGACCCATCACTAATCCGACAATCAAAAAATTCGATTCAACACCCAAAAAAAATATAATAATAATAAATTTGCCTAAACAATCACACCTCATATTATATATAGTATTGTCCTTATATATATGTTTGATGTACTGTGTGTTTATTTTTATGTTTAAACTCATTTAATTGGGTAAGAAAATGTGCTCTAGCTTCCTCCACGTTTCCTTCAAGCTTGAAGATGTGATCATAGATATTATAAGCTCAAAAAAGAGGAAAGATTATGCATATTATAAGGCCTGCAGAGACTTGCTTTTGCTGAGGGAAGGTGTCAGATTGGCCTGATTTTGATCCACACATATTCCATTATAACACCCATAATTCTTGTACAAAAAGCCCTGCTCTGCTTCTGACCTCCTCCATTCATTGGTTATCTCTTCCTTCCTTTGGTGTTTATCAGTGGAAATTTTTTTTATTTTGGGATCAAAAAGTTGTTCTGTCATAGTTGCAGTGGGTTCAGATATTGATGAAGGTTGGCTACTTTCCTCATGATTTGAGTCTAAGAATATTCGCATCCCACTCAACAAAATTCCTGTTTAACTAATTTGGACTGGAGTTCATTTGAGTTTCACTTGTCAAAAATACATTTTAGATTCAAATTGTTCCATTTGAAAATGCATTTTTTTTAAAAAAAAAATTCATCATTTTTAAAAATACACGATTTTAAAATGCTAAATTGTAATTTTAAAAGTCGAATTACAATTTTAACAAATATTTAATTACGTTTTTAAAAAATCACATTTTTATCAACTATGTTTTAAATTAATATTTTTAAAACTGCATGTTTTAAAATCATTAAATCTAACATACCCTAGCTCTTAAGCAAAGAAACACATAAAAAACAAAAAAAAACAAAAAAATCCTTAAGCAATCAACAAAAAAAAAAAAAATCATTTTTTTAATTCTTCATTCTCTCTCCTCTCAAATAATAAAGACAAAATATTTAAATAGAGCAATTAAGAGTACGATAAGATGTATGGTGTATTTGAAAGGATTAATTATCACGCCCATAACTTAAAAAAAATCACCTCCTCTCTCCAAATTTTTTGAAAGTATTCTCTGACTTTTTTTTTCCCCTTTTTTTTTTTCTTGATAGTGGAAAGTACCTCCCTGTAAATGTAATTGGCATTTCTGTTTTCCTTTTTTTTTCCTTTTTTTTTTTTTGTAAGTTGTCTTCCTTTTCTGATCTAAAACAAAAAGGCTGAGTGAACAAAAATACCAAAAAATGAGCTGAGGAGACGTACTCCTGAACGCCACGACAGTTTGGTTGCGTAGAAATGCGAGACTTGAGTGCGGACCCACCCATTATTTCTCATTCTCTTTTATCAACGGACTCATTGGACGCCACGTGGTGCATGGATCCCCACTACTCCGTGCCAGCACGATTTGACTACTTTATCCTCATTGCCAATTTCTCTGTGTATTTTACGTTATGCCGTTGGGGGTGGTTGTGGCCCATGTGGCCATGTTAATCACAAATATTTATGCTTTTTTTTTTTTTTTTTTTGGGTGGGAGAGTGAGAGTGGGGTGCATGATCTATTTTTATAAAATTTTTTTAATATATGTTTTGGAGGAAAGTATAGTACTTAAAACACATTTTGAATATGCAATATGTAACAAATTATTTGCTATAAAAAAAAAAAAATTAGACTAATGCTATTTAGTAGACGACTGTCATACAACTTGATAATATGATAATAAAAAGTTAGACATTGAATTAGTGTTCGTAAAAAAATAAAAAATTTTAGAGTTGATTTTCACTATCACATCATTTCAGTTACATTAAAATTTACTAAATAACATTACTCAATAAATTATAATACAAAAGCTATGATCATTAGTTGTTAAAATGTTAATTAAATGATTAAATTTATCATTTTTTATGCACTTAAAATTTTAAAATAATTGATAATTTAACATAATATTATAGCAATATACGCTAACCCTTGTATTACTACAGACTTTCCCTAAGAAAAGGGCATAATCATGTTTACCTATATTAAAGAGATTGCCATTGAACTACATAAAAACTTTTTTAATAGTTTATTAACAATTTTGAATTCTAAATTTTTTGATAGGAATTTGCTATACATCCTTATTTTATTTTCATACTTTTTGAAATTACTATTGAATTTGCAGATCTATGTGGGTTTATGTCAATGTATAAGTATTTTATGTTTTTTTTTTTTCTCTCACTCTTTCCTTCTTTATTCATTTCTCTCTCCCTCTTTTTCTTTCTATCTCTTCCATCAAAAGAATAAGTATAATGTTTGAAAAATGAAATAAAATAAAGAATAAATAAAACCATTTAAAAGAGAAAAAAAAATAATAAACAATCGGATATAAATTGCGATTGAAATATCATTTGCTAAAACAAAAAAGTAACTTTGATAAACTATTTTAAATAAAAATGTGAAAAATGGATTGTGGATGCTCTAAACAACGTGGCCTATTAAATAATAGTCAAAGCATACTTTTATTTACTATGTGCAATTAATGTAGCTTAATAATTGGCAACTAATATGGAATAGCTTCTATCGAATAACAATGTGCCCTATCAATCAAAAGTCAAAGCATAGGGCTTAGGCAAAAGTCAAAGTGTAGGGCTTAGGCAAAAGTCAAAGCATAATTTTATTTACGGATTAAGTTTTCCTCCAAATTAGGTTGAAGGAACTTATTTCAACTTCATTTATAAAAATGTCATGTGTCTTTTTGCATGTGAGAAGCACATGTATTTTTTATTTCAACTTTATCCTTATAATTAAAAAATACATGTACTTCTCACATGCAAAATGATACATGGTATTTTTATAGATGAGGTTGAAGGAAGTTCCTTTAACCTAGTTTTAAGAAAAACTCTGTCCTTTATCCACAATCTGCAATTAAGAAAAGCAAATTTTGTAAAATGCAAAATTTAACAAGAATAAATTAAATAACTAAATAACTTAACTTTAAATACGTGGATTTTATATGTCACGGGGTGGATCAAGACCTCATACAAATTTGGAGGTATTATATAATTTGTTAACGATTAATTTTAAATTATATGATTAAAATTTTATTATATAAATATTTATCACTTTCACAAACTCAACATATAGCACATCAATATTATTGTCTTTATCACATTTTAAGTGATAAAGTTTAATATAAGAAGATCTAAATTATTTAATTTGAAAAGGATGGTTGAAATTGATCCACAGCCGGCTTACATCCATGGTGCTCCTACACCCAACCGCACGAGATAGAACCCCAAATAAACGCCAAAACCCTGTCACTGTTCCTGACCAACAAAAAACCAACAATCGCCATCAAATCCCTTGTCGGAAAGCTCCACTCAACGGTCTAGATCACCCCACCCGTCTCCACTCCAGTGGCTACCTATCACATCAATTTTTCAAACCCTCCACCATTGGTCCACGTTGTGCGATCTGGATGGCTCTCCAATATTATAAAAAACTAAAAAACACTAAAGAAAATCCAAACCCCTCAAATCTCGGCCTCCAAAGCCTCCATAAATAACGACTCGTGTCGAGGCGGCACAAGACACTTGTCGCTTCCACACACAAACGCAAAGCTTCTGAGAGTTTCTCTCTCTGTCTCTCCAAAAAAAAAAAAAAAGACAGAAAAAAGAAAAAAAGGTAAAAACAAAAGCCTTTCTCTTTCTCTCTTTATTTCTCTCTCTCACACACACGTTCTCTGCGTTTTTAGTAGTTATTTGAGTTTTATTCAGTTTTTATTTTCATTTTTGTCTTTTCTGATATTATTTCAAGGCTTTTTCTTTTGTGGACTTTTTTTTTTTGTGTGATTAATGAAGAATTTGATAATAGTGAGGATTAGATTCTCCGCTCTATATAGGAGCTTGGATGTTTTGTACACCAAGTAAAGGAGAAAAAATTCATTTTTTTGTACTGTAATTGGTAGTTAAGATAAGTAGCAGAAATGGGGTAGTGCTTTTTCTTTTTCTTTAGTTTTTTTTTTTTTTTGAAGATATGGTTTTTGAGGTTTATCATGTTGATTATGATATGGAAATAATTGGGTTGGCTTTGGTTGACGATTACAAGTCTTGGGTTTGATTAATTCTATGGATGTTTGGAGTTTTTGTTATGAGATTAATATAGTCTTAGAAGTTGAAATCTAAAAGCTGTTTGTAATTTGTTGAACATATATGTTAGTGAATCTTGGATCTGAATGAAGTTGGAGAATATACAGGACAAAAGTGCTCTGTTTTTTTTTTTATCTGATCTGCACCTGTTGGATTGATGGGTCATGGGTGGTGCACAGGACAGTTTGTTTCCTTGTAGTTGCTTCTACTGTGTACTACTTAAGATTCTTGCATTGGAATCTTAGTCGAAAGTTTGGTTTTTGCAGGGTTTCAATCATGTGATGCTATAAGTGAGCTTTTTAGTGGTTTATCTCAAGTCTTAAAACTTGGGGTTGTTGTACTTGTACTTAAACGTTTAAATATCTGATTTTTATGTGAAGTTTTTGCTCGTCATGGTTCCAATGATTTCAAGATGTAATTTAGTATTTTAGTTTGTTTGCTCATATGGGGCTTTTAGGGGAAATCAATAGTAGGTATATTATGTATGCTGTTTGATGTGTATGAGTTTTCCAATTTGGTTTCACTCAGTTAGTCCATAAATAGATCTGAGTGTGAATTTTCTGCTTCACTGACCCATCATTTTCTTGATTTGGTGAACCCCAGATCTGAATCTGAAGAAACCAACACAAAGCAAACTGAAAATTATACTTTCCGAGTGGATGGTATATAGAAGACAGTTTGCTTAAGCCGAGCTGTTGCCACTGCTTCAAGTTTTCAAACTATGGGGACTTACATGAACTTTAAGAACTTCAATGATGCACCACCTGGGGATGGCAGTAATAGGAAGCCACAGGTAAATTCCACGCTGGCCCGGCAGTCTTCTGTATACTCCTTGACCTTTGATGAGTTCCAAAGCACCTTGGGTGGACTTGGAAAGGATTTTGGATCCATGAACATGGATGAACTTTTGAAAAATATATGGACTGCTGAGGAGGTTCAAGGCATGACATCTTCAGTTGGTGGGGGAGAAGGAAATGTCCCCGGTGGAAATTTGCAGAGGCAAGGATCTTTGACATTGCCACGGACACTTAGTCAGAAAACCGTTGATGAAGTTTGGAGAGACTTGTTCAAGGAAAGTAGTGGTGGTGCTCAAGATGGGAGCGGCAATAGGGTATCAAATGTGCCGCAGAGGCAACAAACTTTGGGAGAGATGACTTTGGAAGAGTTTTTGCTGAGAGCAGGAGTGGTGAGAGAAGATACTCAACCGACTGGAAGGCCAAATAATACTGTATTCTATGGTGAACTACCACAACCAAATAATAACACCAATTTAGCTTTCGGGTTTCAACAGCCAGTTCAAAGTAATGGGGTCTTGGTTAATCAGATAATGGAGAACAGTAATTCAGTTCCTACTCAGCCTTCTAGTTTAGCGATGAATGTAGGTGGAGTTAGGTCTTCTCAGCAACAAATTCGGCAGCAGCAGCAGCAACAACAACAAATTCGGCGGCAGCAGCAGCAGCAGCAACAGCAACAGCCGCTCTTCCCCAAGCCTGCAACTGTGGCTTTTGCCTGTCCCATGCATCTAGTAAACAATGGTCAGCTTGCTAGCCCGCAAAGGAGGGGTGCAATGGTTGGAGTTACAGAGCCTTCTGTGAATACCGCTTTAGTTCAGGGCGGTGGGTTACAGGGAGGAGGAATTGGCATGGTTGGTGTTGGTACTGGGTGTGTCACTAGTGTGGCTGGATCCCCTGCAAGTCAGATATCATCTGATGTGATTGCAAAGAGTAGTATAGATACATCGTCTCTGTCACCAGTTCCATACGTATTTAGCCGGGGAAGGAAGTGCGGTGGGGCTTTGGAGAAAGTAGTAGAGAGAAGGCAAAGGAGAATGATAAAGAATAGAGAGTCAGCGGCAAGATCACGGGCTCGTAAGCAGGTAAGCATATTGTGTTTTCCAATTTGTAGCAGTTAATATCATCTCTAGTATGTTGCTTTGCTTCTGTTATCATGTTTTAGATTATTAGTTAGAGGTGTGTAACTCAATGTTTGGTTAATGGTAGTTAGTGCATTAACATCCGCATAGTTCAACTTCAACCATTCAAGTGCATACTGTCATGATGTTTGCCCATATTCTCACAATTTTCCCGCTCTTGTGAAATAAAATTTGGATGAGCCTACTCACCAGCTTAAACTTCTAAGACTAAAGGAAATCCTCTCAGCTGGTTCTTATCTGGTTCTTTATTTGGAATTTTTTTTTGGTTTAAACCCCCTACTAGTATATATATGGTCATTGCATACAGATAGCATGTGATTGCAGAGCTGCTGCAGTTTGCAACAAGATGACTGATAGGAAGTCAAGTTTATTTTTAATTTATAATTCTCTTATCTATGGTGGTTTCAATAATATAATTGAGAATATATGTGGCTGTAGTTGAACAGTAATGAAACTATAGATTGTATCTACCTGTTTCTGTTGATGAAACAACCTGGTGCTTAAATTGGTTAATTTGCAAATTGCAATTTATTTCCCTTAAGAAAGATTTGTATATGAATTTTTATGAAAATGAAATAGGAAAAAACAAGGGAAGATGTTACTTCATAAATGTTTGGTGAATCCTGTTGTTGTGAACTTGGATAATGTCTGGTTATCTCAGGCATTTGTTGAATGTCTGCAAAAAAATCATATTGATTTCAGGCATTTGCTGAATCAGGTCCCAGGAACAGCTTTATAAGTCTCTGTAACTCTGCTTGTTTGTTATATTTCAATTTAGTTTATTAGAAGAATAATTGATAATTAATGTCGCTTTTCTCTTTTGGGTTTCTGGCAGGCCTATACCTTGGAATTGGAAGCAGAAGTTGCAAAACTTAAAGAAATGAACCAAGAATTACAGAAAAAACAGGTATGCTTTTAATTCAAGTCAAAATCTTGGTCATTTATTTGGTAATTTTGGTGGTGAAGAGCCTCTTTAACCTTGTTTTGGTTGCTGCAGGAAGAAATCATGGAAATGGAGAAAAACGAGGTGCATGTCCCCTTTGATATGTCTCATTACCTTACTTTTTTCATAACAACAATCACATGTTCACATACTCATTATTTTAGAAAAAGCAAAAATAATCCATTCCCTTTAGGGTTTCATTGGACAAATCATCCTATTTCATTTATGATATTTTTTAAAAGATGGGCAGGCTACATCAAAAGGATATTTCTTAGATCTGACATCTTCTTCTTCAATCTGCATCAATGGCAATTTAGAGGTCAAGAAATTTTAGTTTTTGTCATTGTAGACTGTAAATAAAAAAAGAAGGAAAACTTGGTAGATTAACTTTTTTGATAATGCAGAAGGCTTATTGATAAAACCAACCATTCTTAGTTTGCTTCATTTTTGGCACTAGTTTTTTTTTTCCCTGACAATGACTTTATCAAAAAGCAATTAGGGAAATACGGAATTTAAAAATGAGTCTTATAAATGAATTACCATCAACCATGGGCAAGAATTATGTAATTGGATCAAATAATTAGGCAGTTAGGAAATTGACCAAAGAATTATGCAATTGGACCAAATAATTAGGCGGACAGACACATTATTTAGAAACAAGTCCACTTCTTCATTAAAGCAAGATATCATTATGAACAAGCACTGAACACTTGTTAGTTAATTTTACCAGTAGATTTGGAGGCTGAATAACTCTTTATCTGTTTGTTTTGGCAGATTTTAGAGAAAATGCATCGGCAGTGGGGAAGTAAAAGACAATGCTTGAGAAGGACGCTGACAGGACCTTGGTAGAGACGAATAAATTGGACTGTGGATATAATAACTAGTGTGCTTGAGGACACAGATGTAGGTAATGGTGTGGTATAAGGTTGGAATGTGTATCCATGATCTGATTCTGGTCGTATACTACAAAGAGCAGGGTAGCTGTATGTATAGGAGCAGATAGTATTTGAGTTGTAAATTATAAACCAAGATTAGTTTTCTCCTGTCAATGATCAAAACTTGTGAGTTTGTGTAAATTGTGTGGTATCTATTTGGCACTTTTTTTTCTTTCTTTTTTCTTTTTTTGAGGGGGAAACCTCCATTACTTTCACAATCTGTTTGCAGCTCATTTGATCACATGGGGAACTTTAAGATTCTTAAGCAAGCCTTATGCTTCGTTTGTTACACTACATACCTAAACGAGTGTTATAATCCGTGTTTTATATGACTTAAGTGTAATTTTAAACACGTAGATATAAGTTCTTGGGTATTCTCTTTTTGCAAGCCAATTTTTGAAAGATGAGTTATACTTGAAGTTTGTATAAATGAGTTACTGTTCTTTGTCAAACTTGGATTTATTTGATCAGTAGGATGAGTTGTGAGAGTTGTATACTCACTATGTGGCAATTTATTGCTTTTTTATTCCCTTTTTCAGTTCTACAAATTTCTGGAAGTTGGGTGCTTGAATGATGAAACGTTTAGAGGAAAGAAATATGGACGTAGATAGATTGCAATTATGGGATCTATTTTCTTTGCACAGACAGTGTCTTCATGCAATCCGAGCACTTGATACGAATCTAATGTGAGAGGCTGTTTGGGCTTCACTGGTTTGAGTCCTACCTATTTAAACAGTTTGACTAGGCGGGGTCCTTAAATATATACAATGGACAACATTATTGTACTGGATCTCAGTCTTCAACTATTGGTGCTAAAATTTGGAAGACAAAGAGGAAAGAGGAATCTAACCTAGAGATTGGATGTACCGTAAGAGGGTTTGAAGTAATTGGGATTGGGATTTGGCTTAGGTCATGTTCAGAAAACAACGGTCTCTAGTTAAAAAAAAATTAACGGTGACTCCAGATTCAACTCTAGCATCTTTAAGAGCATTCTCATCCGGCTCCTTATTTTTATCCTCAAAGTAAGGAGTAAAATCAGTTTTCTCTACTTTAGAGAGCCACTTTTTCTAAACACCTACATCCGGCTCCCTACTTTAGGGATCAATTTTGACTTTTTCATTTAAATATTAATATTTTTTTAAAAAATTAATTCTTTCTCTAAAAGGGAAAAACAAATAAAATTGAAAAAATTAAAAAGTAGGAGAGAGAAACTAATATTTTATTATAAAAAAGAAGAGTAGGGAGTGAAATGGCTCCCTACTAGTAGGGAGCCATTTCATGCTCCCTACTTTTTTCCTCAAAGTAGGGAGCCGGATGTGAGCAATAAAATTGTCAAAAATCCATTTTGGCTCCCTACTATAGGGATATCCCTATAGTAGGGAGCCGGATGAGAATGCTCTAAGGCAAACAAAAGCCTAGCAAAAACGATGGAGACAAAACATTTAAGGCAAAACACACCGACACCGTTTGCCTCCATATTCAACATTTTCAATCCATCTTCTTCTTCGACCTTCGTCGACTGACCGAAGATACAGATAATACTTTTTTGGGTTAGGTGGGAAAATGCTAGAAAACACACCACCCACAAACTTCCTCCGTTTAGTCAACTTTCTCTAAAAACACATCCCTTTACTTGGGGCGGCTTAGACAGGGGATGCACAGAAAACATTATTTTAAATACGATAAAGGATTAGATTATCAAAATCCGTTGTAGTCTAGTTGGTCAGGATACTCGGCTCTCACCCGAGAGACCCGGGTTCAAGTCCCGGCAACGGAACTTTTTTTTTTTTATTACAACCATTTTCCGTTAAACCACATGCAATTGGCAGGCCAAAAACGACAAGATACTTTTATTTTTATTTTGCACTTTTGGCTTCAGAAAAAAGCAACCTTGAGTTGAGTGGAACAATAATGGCGTGCAAGAGGGCTTTGGACAAGTCCCAAAGCCAGTAAATTGGCATCACATCATTGTGTTGGTCTTTGCATCTAAAAAAATCGTTGGCCTCTTCAATTACATTTTAGAAACTTCATTTTGTCCTTACACCCCCACTCAGCCACCGACATCTCCTCATGTTTGTATGGATTTTTGTTTTCTGTTGTCAAGACAAATAGGCGTGACTTGAATTAAAGTTGGTGGCTCCAATATCTTGTTTTTTTTCTCCTTCTCGTATTCATATTTGAAGTGTTTTTTTCCTTCCTACACTAGCCCACAAAGACTTCTAGTCCCACATGGATTGCAAGTCTTATACTTTTACTGACTTTCACGTTCTTTTTAAAGAGCATCCTTGGGCTCTTTTGTGCAGAGCCGCCGCACGGCACGACGACACTGGCTAGTGCAAACTGCAAAGACTTCTTCTTCTACTCCCACATGGATTGCAAGTCTTTTCCTTTACTGACTCCCACATTCTTTTTAAAGAGCATCCTTCGCCTCTTTTACGCAGAGCCGCCGCACGCCAGGACACTAAAAGCACTGGCTAGTGTTTTTCTTAAAGAATTTTTTGTTTTTTTTTTTTTTTAAAGAGTGAGATTTAAGTATATTGGAATTGAAGCTTTAAATTCAAATGATTTTCTCATTACTCCTTTTCTTGTACTTTATTTTTTGATAGTGAAATTTCTCTAGATCGTTTTTGTCCGTAAATCTTGAGATCTTAAAATTATTTTGTTATAACAAATAAACGACTCAAAACACTAAATACAAAAATAGTTTATACCTTTATGTCACGTCATAATACTTTCAACCAAAAAAAAAAACCCTTAAAACACATTACCAAACATACTTTATAGTTGTTAGAACTTGTCTTCTACAAACAGGGACAAAATCAAGATTTCTCATCTAAAGGAACCAAATTATAAATTAGGGGTCAAATTTATTTTTAGTCAGGGCCAAGCCTAGCTTTTAAGCCTAAAAGTACATATATATTTAGCTTAATAAAAAATTTTTAAAGAAAATTTGAAAACCAAGGGGCGTTATGACCCCTCTTGGTTAATGCATAGGTTCGTCCCTATAAAAAAAGAGATTTAAAGTGGCCCACATATCATATATATATATATATATATATATTATATGTAGATAGTATATTATATTAATAGAATTTTTATTGAACTACAACTTTTTGGTAATTAATATACACTACTATAGGTGAAAAGGTTGTCTCCCTTTATGGAATGAAGCAACATCAAATTATGGATAAAAGTCTTTGCATATTTATAAATAAGCATATAATTCTCTATCGGTCACAACTTTGATTGTGAGAAAGAGGTAAGCCAAAAAATCTATCCATCACTCTCCATTTAAATATATTGTGAGAATTCTTAGATTATGAAAATTCACATAAGTTCAATCTTTGGTTCTTCAATTCAAGCACTTAAGCAACAATGGACGCCAGTGTTTTTCTTATGATCATATGTTAATCTTCTCCCAAATTTCTTACATTAGATACTAAAAAGAAGCAACCCTCTCAAAATTGCGTCAATCCATAAAAAATCTCCAACAAGGCTTATTATTTGTTGTGACAAAAAAAAATTTAGAAAGCAAAAACAATACAGACCAATAAAAACACTATCCTTCACAACATTACATGCACGTCTTTTCCACAGCTCGTGAGGGAATCTATATGCTGGAGGAGGCAAGTGGGAAAGCTGCTAGCAAAGGGCCCATTGTGGAGGGTTGTGAGTGCAATCGGAGGCACTAAAAAATTTATTGGTTTTAGTCCAGCTGCAGACTGAGCAGGTGAGACCAAGAAAACACAGCACATGCTGTGAAAGATATCCCTTCAAGAACTGAAAGACAGTAAGTGTCAAAGACAGTGGATTTCTCTCGGCCTGGATCTGGATCTAGGTTTGCAAATTTTCGTTGCACCAAAAGGACCTGCTTGTAATGTAAGTGTCAATAAGTGTCCGTAGAAACTCAACTCTGAAATAGGGCCATCAGCCAAGCACATGGCCTAGCATAGCTGTAAAAAAAATCTTCAATCCACAAGGACTTGACTTGGATCTTCTAACTCCTGGGATACTCAAAAACAAGGCCTTCTGCAACACTTCTTGCTCTTCCATGACCAAAAAGCTTGCCCACAATAGCCAACGCAAAATCAGTCACAGTGGCAAGTCCCCTGCTTGTAATTAGTTTACCATCAATAACTACTTTGGCACCATTCACTGCTTCCTCGGCAAGCTTGTTTATGACAGACGGATGAGCAGTGGCCCTCTTATCCTGCGTTTCGCAGACAAATGACAAGGCTTTAACATATGAAGGTTAGAAGCAGGATGATATCAACTGGTTTTAAACTACCTTCAGTAAACCCTGTCTATGCAAGACTGCCAGCGAAGAGCAAACTGCTCCATATATTCTTCCAGCTGAATCTTGTTCTTTGAGCAGCTTCTTGAGAATCTTAGATTTGTGTAGCCGCTCATCCACAGCAATCCCTCCCTGAAATTTGCAATGCAAAACTCTTAAAAGGATGGAGCGTGAAAAGGATGGAGCGTGAAAAGGAAAAATAATATTTAAGAGTATATAATGCAGAAAGAGTGACTTCTGAAAGAAAAAAAAAAAAAAAACAGGAGCTTTTGGGTGATGCAAAGATATATTTGTTTGACCAAGATACCAAGACCATATGCTAAAGTGGGAACTCAAGATCTTTTAAAAAATCCCTGCATCCTAATAACAATATTACAAAAGGTGCAAGAATGCTACTTGTATTAACCAAAACAGAAGTTGGTTTATCTCACCGGAAGAATGATTACATCGTATATTGACTCAGCAGCATCACCAATTAACGTATCTGCAACAATTTTTGTGCCTTGAGATGCCAAAATCTGCACAGATTTTTCAACTGAAGCAACCACAACATCCACTTTCGCTCGCCGTAGAACATCTGCAATAGTTACTACTTCAATCACTTCTGAGCCGTTTGCAACTGGAATGAGGACCTGTATAACCAACAAATGATGAGCAAATATCTTCAGATTTAAACCCTGCACGTGCAAACAATCACACACTATGAAAGAAGGCCACATCCACAAATGTTGGATTACCAAGGATATAGGGAAGTGCTTTTAGTACATGTTGAGTATAGATAAGACTTGTCTGTGAAGATAAGCCATGTGAAATTTAAAGCTGGAAGAGCAAGCAAATGAACAAAGAATGCGATAAAACAATAAGACATGACAATCAGTCTAAACCTTAAATGCCCACCTGGTTCAGCGACCAGATAAAATGAAGAAAGCAGCTCCTATATCCTATTGAAGTTTCTAGAGAAAAATACAATGATGGATAATTCTTTGTTGAAAACTCTCCTACTTAACTACAGATCTATGCCAAACAATTCTATAAAGGAGGCACTAGTGCTGTTTATAGTTGAGAGGTCAGACTACTAAGAACCTGTCAACCACAATTATCAAATGACATTGCTCCCCCATAAAAGGCTTTTCAAATTATTTCTAGCAATAATTTATGCCAAGAAATGAGCTTTTGGAGGTAAATCATGGCAAGGAGATGATAAAGAAGAACAAAAAGCAGAACTTTTTACTTATCTTCTCTTGCTCATTTGTAAAAAAAACATGCAAAATGTCTATCGGAAAACAGAAAGAACATAACCTTCATATGTTCTCTTAGGATCAATGTGATAGTAGGAAATGGAACAGGAGTGCCAAATAAAGAGTAGTCATCAACCAAGCTGCATATCCGTATGCATTACGTGGTAAGAAAAGCAACTTACACGAGGGGTGTGGGCAACAGACCATTCAACTTTGTTGAACTCTTCCTTTCTAGGGTTATCATCAGCAGTAGACATCAACTAATACAAAAGAACCAGAGTGTTAGTTCAAGCTAAATAGGCAAAGAACATATGACAAAAGAAGGAAAAAGAAAAAAGAAAAAGAATATATAAGGGGAAATATGATATGAGTGAAAAGATAAATTCATTATTAAACCACAAAGAAAAACATCACATATTTTTTCAGGACACCTGATGCACAGGGACGAAGCAAATTAACCACTTTGCTTTCTATTCATCCTTAGTACACTTAATGTTAAGTCAGTCAAATATAATACCAATTTCAGAAATATATATTTGTATTGACATCTCCCTCTCCTCACTATCAATGGTAATGAGCCCATCCACCTCCTCAGTATTGATGTTAAGAGGTTTTTGAGATTGTTTGATTTCTGCAGAATCTCATCCTTCGCTTACTACTGTTAGTAAGGGGTAACTAAAGTACTCTTTGACCCTCCTTTCTCATTCTGCTTTATTTACTGTATGTTCTCCATTTTCTTCTTTCTTTTATCACAGTACAGACAATCTTAGCATCAGAGTCAATCTTGTAACTATGCAGCCGATCCATACTGAAGAATCTACAGAATTTGAAAAACACGAGCATTTTAAACCACAATTGGGCTGAGCCTCAGAACAAGGGGAACCTTCAACCTATACAAGTACTTATCTATTGGTATACAATTTTAAATATATAATTAGATCAGATGAGATCTGGGCAGGTTGAATAATGTATTGAAATCCTACTAAAACTTCTCACAAACTATTCTCTCTACTTCCCATTTTCCTTTTTTATGAGTCAACCCTGTTATTTAACCTCGCATATTCCATAGATTATGTCAGAGAGAAACAATGCATCAACAGCCATGATGATCCACACGCTTTATTTGCATACCATAACAATAGAAAAGGCTCCAATTGATATCCTGGAAGTCTTCGCTTCCACAACAAATGTGAAAATAACTATCAAAGTATAAAGTCCATGCTGCAAACCATATTAACCCACCTAGAGTAGTTGGCCTTACCAGTAATTGTCCAACCTCGATGGCGACTGACTCTCCGAACAGCTGCGCTACCAAGGAAAGAGCAAACTCAAAAGTGGTTCCGGGACCACGGCTTGTTGTAAGCTCTCCAGAAACTTGAATAGTTGATTTAACAGCCCAAAAGTTTGAAAGCTTGTCCATGAATGCAGGGTGACAAGTTGTCTTCCATGAAAAACTACGACATAATTAGCCTACAAAATATATTGATATATTAAATTTTAATCAAAATCAAACCAAGTAAGCCACCTGCTTTCTTCTCAGGAGACCCCAAGGCAGAAGTGTGACCGCTGGAGCAGCACAAATAGCCCCATATAGCCTCTTTTCCTCGGCCTGGTTTTTCATTATTTTCTGCAGAACTTTACAGTCCCTTAAACGCACGGAGCCAGGCATTCCTCCCTAACCACAATGCAGATTACATTAACCACCAAAAAAATTAATTGTCAAACCAATTTTCACAACTTATTAGTCTACAAACAACTGAATTCCAATGTAAATTGATTAATCGGTCAGTAAACACCCAAATAAGAGGGGATGCAAGTGCAACTATACCATTATGACGCCAAAACCAGCTAAATCTCAAACCATTTTTTTTTTTTAGTTTCCTTTCATTTTGAGCATTTTATTTCAATGTCTATTACACTCTTTACTTTTACACATTGCCCCTATTACCAACTACCTAATCATGTCATAGCAATACTACTTTTGCCTTCTAACTATATTAACAGAAACGGCAATTTTAAGGTTATGCCTGAATATAAACAAACAATATTATGTGAGTCAGAAAGCTAACCGGCAACGCCACGAGATCGAAAATTTGATCTGAACAGGTCGAGATGGAGGTGTCAGCAACCAACTTGGTGCCACTAGAAGCTTCAATCTCAAGCTGCGGCTCCACCGAGGCCACCGTCACGTCCGCACCAGCTCGGCGCAGAACATCAATTATAATAACAGCTTCCATTTCCTCCGTCCCAAATCCAATGGGAACCAACACCTGCCCGCACAAAACCACACAAATAACAAATCTTTAATCTTTCTAAAACAGGGAAGCTTCTCACAAAAACAGAGACATAAAGTTATAAACCCATGTAACAAATTTGAAAAATTGCCCATTCCTTTCATTAAATTTCTCAGCAACCAAGTGGATAAACAAGTGGGTTCTGCGTTTTCGTAAAACTTTTTAACGAAATGGAGAAATGGGTGTTTTGGAAAAGACCTTCTTGGGAGGGACAGAGGTGGTTGTGTTAATAGTAGTAGTAGCAGTAGTTGCTGTTGTGGTGGTGGGTGTTGTTGGAGAGAGGGTTTTAGTGGGTTTGGAAGTGCGTTTCGAAGTGGTGGTTCGTTGCTGTTGAGAGGGCATGGATGCTAAGGATAAGGAAGAAATAGCAGTTGCAGAGGCAACCATTGGAGAGCGCTTATGAGAAGAGAAGTTGAGAGGAGTTGGCGAGAGCATAGACGAGAGAGACTCCATTGATGCTCTCGACTCGAAGAATCAGACTCAATAGCCTTATCCGGGTTTTAGTGTTCCAACTATTTGACTATTGTCATGTCGTAAATGATTCACACTGTACAGACTACACATGATGGAATCCCATTTAAGACCTCTTTTCCAATTTTTCTATAGATAGAATTGATACGATAAATTTTCTCAAATTTTAATTATTATTTATGTTTAGTAGGGAAATTATTATTAATTAAAATATCTTTTATTAAGAATGAAAAAAAGTATAATGTATTAATAGCTATTTTTATGGCTATAAAGAAATGTCTATTTCAAGTATTAAAGTATATATATGCTTTGATATTAAAGTTATTTTATTCAACTTCTTTCATTATTAATAAAGGTTATTCTTTGTTATTTCAATGATACTCATTCCACGTACCAAACGTTTTATAAATATTTTAAACATAATAAGCTTGTGGCGACCCATACTTTTTTTTTCTCAAATAAATAATAAAAAAGAATGTAAGAATACTATTATGTCATTTTTATTAAGTCTAATATGGACCAAAATAATATATTTAGAATTTGGATACTGTTAGAAATCTTTATTATAGACTATTCATTTAAAATAAATAGTCAAATCACAACAACATAAGAAAAAAAAAAAAAAAAAAAAAAAGGGGAAAGAAAGATAGCTTGCAAGCCAACATGGTCATTGGTCGAACCACTTATATTAACCATAGAGTGTTTAGACCACCATCAAATTAGCTATTAAGAGCAGTCTAATAGCTAAAATAGCTAATCAAGACTCATTTTTACTAGTTTAACTAACCACTCTTCAAGACATATATCCATCAGCTTACTTAAACACATTCTCTATTTTATTAAAATAATCATTTCTAAAATTTTTTATTCATTTTAAATAAAAACCCATTTACACCAAAAACACCAAATAAATCCCTCTATCAGATTGCACCAAATCAAACTGGAACACCAATTTTTTTACAACACTTCTGCAAAACCAAACGGCTAAAAAACACGATCAACCCAAGATCTGCAGAATCCATTACAATTTCCATCCAACCTACTCTATACATTTCTATATCTACAAACAAACTACACCAAAACAAACTATTTACACTCTAGAGAAACACGATCAAACTAGAGATTTTCACATGTATTCCTAGTTTTCACACAAAAAAAATTCAGTACAACTTGAAGATTGTTTTCCTCCCAAATCTGCTTGAGAGTAGAGGTGCAGGCAATCTGCCCAAATTTGCTTGTGAGATTGTGTTCGTGCCCAAAGCTTTTCAAACCATCCACACCAATTCGGTGCTTACCCAGATAGCCCACACAAAATCAACCAAAAATTTGTTCAACCAAAACTCAAGAAATCAACCCAAAATCGAACTCATTTCCTTCTACCCAGTCGGCGACATGCTTCTGGAAGACCTTACAATCGGCCAACAATCTTTTGCAATCACCAAAAAATTACCGAAAATCTCTTGTATTCTTGCCACCTAAACAACCCATGCTCTTGCTGCGCCTCTTCCATTCCAGTACTTGATCGTCCAGCAATCAATGATTCCGAGGTCTTCTTTGATGTCTGGAGCTCCGGCTTTGACTACGTTGAGTTCTTTGGGGGCTTCGACTATGGTGACAACAAACAAATCAAAGAAAACATTGGGGGATGATGTGTCAGAAGAAGGGGAATGTGGTGATAAATACTTGTGAGATTGTGCGACTCAGTGCAAGAGAGAGGGGAGAAATGTTGAAAAAAAAAAAAAGAGGAAGAAGAATAGTGTAAATCAGTAGATCCAGTTAAAAAAAAAAAAGGGAGAGAGAAATAAACAATAAAATATCAGTAGATCTGTGAATAGTGTAACGCCCCATGAGGTGTTACACTGTTCACGGATGGAAGGTAAATCTATTTTAGATTTGCAATGGATAATCGGATGGATAGAGTTTTTTAAAATTTGGTTATCTATTTTGGCATAGAGGAACATATAGCTCATCAAATGGGAGTGCTCTAAACTAGTCATTGAAGGTGATTGAACGCATATTTTGGTCGCTTGATTGGTTCGACAAGCCGGCTTTTGGAGTGGCTAAACCATTAATTATTTGCGATATGAGTTGGTTCGGTCACTCTAAAACTGGCGAAGAAATGGTTCAGCTACCCAACAACCATCACGATGACTTGCACATTATTCTCGTAAAAATTATACAAATTAACCTTTAAAAGCTATATGTATTCCTTAGCATTTGAAATCAATTTTTTTTTTTTTAATAGGATGTAAATACATGCTAAGGAATAAGTATCATTCCTTAGCATCATTTTTTCATGTTATATTGTAAAAAATTTTCAACAAACGAGTTTCTAGAAAATTTGTGTCAATAAAAAATTGCGTCCAAAAGGCAAATTCCTAAAAAAAAAAAAACACAAAGCATGTAATATCTCCGCTGCCTGAAACGGATAGGCATGACAGATAAGCGCTTACACAGACAGCGCTTTCCGGGACGATAACACAAATCCAATGCGTCACTGACCTTGGCCTCAAAGACACGCACGGCACAGAGCGAGAGAGATAATCGAAATGCTTAGGATTTTGGCGAGGAGAGCAGCTGCTTCGGCTTCATCGCATCCATGGACTGCGAGCTCAATTCAGAGACGTCACTTCTGCCTCGGAGTCCTTCCCGACGGCATCGACCGGAGCTCCGAGTCCTTCGCTCGTAATTCCCACGCCATGGACGCCCTCATCTCCGACCTCCATTCCCACATCACCAAGGTCTGCGTGCGTGCGTGTGAGTCTATGTATATGTGTGTGGGTGTGTTGTGATAACCGAGCGATTGTGTTTGTGGAAGGTTCTGAGTGGAGGAGGAGCAGAGGCCGTGAAGAGGAATAGGAGTAGGAACAAGCTTCTACCGAGAGAAAGAATCGATCGCCTTCTTGACCCTGGTTCTTCATTCCTTGAGCTTTCTCAGGTTTTCTCTTTAATTTAAACTGTTAGCTGTGCATTTCGTTTATTCCGTTTCTCTCCGATCAGATTTCGCGCAGAGTCTTCAAGTCTTGATTGGATATTGTTGAAAGTTACACAAATATTTTGAAACTTTGTTTTGTTGTTAACTGGGTTATGGGGATATATAGATGTCCACTAGTCCAATCAAACACAGCCATTTGGATTTAGATTAAACTCAGACGTTTTCTTTTTTTTTTTTTTTTTTTGGGTTTTCTTGGTTTGAGTAGCTTTATTCAAAATTAAGTGCACAACACTAGAAAGAGGTGGTGTTTGCATTTTTCAATATCGTCGAGAAGTAGTTGAGACTTGAGACCCTGGCCGCAATGTTAGTTAAGACTGAAATTTTTATAATTTGTTGGTTTTCTGATACATCGATCACTAGTACAGCTTAAAACATTAATCATTGCATGTAATATATTGGAAAGTGTTTATGTTTTTCAGGTTCTAGAAGTAATCATAATTCGCATGGGAACCAGCAAGAACATGTTCCCTTTGTCATTAATTGGGCTTGATGCATTTTGTGACATAATATGCGATGTCTTTGGCGTCTAATAGTGTGTTTTATGATAAAGCTTGCAGGCCATGAATTATATGAAGAATCCTTGCCATCTGCCGGGATTGTTACTGGAATAGGTCCCGTGCATGGACGACTTTGTATGTTTGTTGCTAATGACCCAACTGTTAAGGGAGGGACTTATTATCCCATCACCGTTAAAAAGCATCTTAGAGCACAAGAGGTTGCTGCTAAATGCAAATTACCGTGCATATATCTTGTTGATAGTGGAGGTGCTTTCCTTCCCAAGCAGGCTGATGTCTTTCCCGACAGGGATAATTTTGGTAGAATTTTCTATAATCAAGCCTTAATGTCTGCCGAGGGCATTCCCCAAATTGCACTGGTATTGGGTTCCTGCACAGCTGGGGGTGCCTATATACCTGCAATGGCTGATGAAAGTGTAATGGTCAAAGGAAATGGTACTATTTTTCTAGCGGGGCCACCTCTTGTGAAGGTTAGTTCTAGGCCTTCTGGTGTTCCAAAATGCTTCATGGGGTAATTCCTGGATCTGTTTCATGAGTTCTTGGTATCTTTTGATCTTCTGTTTGTTAAATGGAATATTATAAAGCGTTTTGCACATGTATGCTTGTGGAATGTTGTGCTTATATGTATGTATCAATTAGTTTGTCTATGTATGTCTCTAAAACCTATATGTTATTCTAAAGAAGATGTTTCAATAGGCTGCTACAGGAGAAGAAGTGTCTGCAGAAGATTTGGGGGGTGCTACTGTGCATTGCAAGACATCAGGAGTTTCAGATTATTTTGCTCAAGGTTTTGGTTTTGCCATTCTGCCTTTATACCTTAAAAGCACCACTTTCTGACTTCATTATGATCTTCTCAGTGCTTTCTGCTTATTTTAGATTCTTTATGCTTGTCATGCCATTTCGATTTAGAGCAATTTGCATTGTGAGATTCAATTTGTGGGATTTGAACTTAAAAATTCATGTTTGAAGTTCTGTATTTCTTGAGTTATTAGAAACTCCCTTTCTCTCTTTCTTCCCCCTCTCTGTGTGTCTTTAATAAACAAGTACAACCTTTTTGTTCTTTTTTTTTTTTTCCCCGTTGGTGATCATATGTGTTTATGTATTCTTGTAGATGAACTGCATGGACTTGCCCTTGGGAGGAACATTGTTAAGAACTTGCACATGGCTGGGAAGGAAGGGCTGTTAAGTAGATTGCAGAGTGGAAACCATGAATATAATGAACCATTATATGATGTAAAGGAACTTCGTTCCATTGCACCAACTGACCTTAAGCAGTCCTTTGACATACGATCAGTTATTGCTCGCATTGTTGATGGAAGCGAATTTGACGAATTCAAGAAATTGTATGGCACTGTGAGGGCTTTTCAATCACTTGAACTTCTAAGTTTTTATGTGTTTGCTTCTTTTTTTTTTTTCTTTTTCTAGTCTGTGTTTGCTTTTACTATTTATAGATTTTGTAATCTCAATTGTGTCTATGCAGACTCTTGTGACGGGTTTTGCTAGGATTTTTGGACAGCCAGTTGGAATTATTGGAAACAATGGGATATTATTCAATGAATCTGCTCTAAAAGGGGCTCATTTCGTTGAACTATGTACTCAACGAAACATTCCTTTGGTCTTCCTTCAGAACATTACTGGATTTATGGTATGTAATCTCACTGTTAATGAAGCTTTCGAACATCTCTGCAACATTACAGTTTCAAAGAAAAGGGACTGAAGAAAGGGGCTCCCATTAAACTTATGTGATATATCTGTCATATGCTTGGTACTCAAGTCCATTCTAGAATTAGGGGATGATACTAAAAAAAGTTGCCAATTGGGGGATAGGGATATATTTTGGAAATCCACTAAAGGGACAACGTGGAGGCTGAGATTGTGGGTTCAAAACTCACTTGGTGCATATGTAACTCGCTGATCAAACAAAAAAAGAAATTCATTAGAAGGTAGAGTGATCTAATGCTTGATGAAGTATTAGAGTTTAGATGAATTTAGAAAGTACTAGTAGAAGTTGAATTTGGAAGCAAAAAATGTAGGAAAGTTCAAAACTAGGTTTGTAAGATCTTACCAAAGGCCTCTAATCCAAGTAATGGTATTCTCTTCTGTTGAACAAAAGAGAGGAGTTTGAACCACATTTTTTAGCTCAACAGATGCACCTCTTTTGTTTAAAATTTTTTTGCATTAATATTCGTAAACTGCCAAAATATTGGTTATGATAGGTTAGGGTTTCTCCTTCTATGCATACTTTATAGATTATAAGTTGAGTGACCTTACATGTCTTCTAAGTCAGAATTTCACTTGAGAAGTTAGGAAATGGTTGGAAATTGGGGTTCCTTTCCTTGTAAACGGTCGTGGCAATTAGACTTAATATTAGTTTCTAGCTGTTTATTTGGTTATTTCTTGATTCGTAAAGACCTAGCATTGCTTGTTTAAGGAATGCCAATCAAATGTTTTATGTCATCCATTATTTGTTTCTATTAAATACTCTCGTCTGTACAAAATAGTTTAACTCAAGGAACTGGATTTGGTTTACTCTATTATGTTTATTCTGAGCCACATTGAGGTACAATAATTATGGAGATAAGTCCATCCAAGTTGGTAAAAGCTTGGAACATGGAACAATAATGGTTAATATTCATTTGGTAGGTTGGCTCGAGATCTGAGGCTAATGGTATAGCAAAATCTGGAGCGAAAATGGTTATGGCAGTTTCTTGTGCAAAGGTTGGTGCCTCTCGTATTTAATATTAATTTCATTTTTATTCTTTTGTAGTATTTGAGATATAAAGCCTATGGGGTTGGTGCTCACCTTGTTAGTTTATAATTACACATGTTAAACAATTATCTGTTAAAATGGCTCTGCCATTTATAACTAAACAAGAGAAGAACAAAAGAAACATATGAAAGAAGTGATTTACTCCTGCACCTTTTCCAATCGTTGTGTCTAGGTTCCCAAAGTTACTATAATTGTTGGTGGGAGCTTCGGGGCTGGAAATTATGCAATGTGTGGTCGTGCTTATAGTCCTGACTTCATGTTCCTTTGGCCAAATGCCAGAATATCTGTGATGGGTGGTGCTCAGGTAGCCTTTTAACTCAATACATTCTTGCATTTGGTTGGCATGTCAATGAGATATGATGTTTTACTTTGACAAATCATGCTTCCTCTAAAACAAGCATACAAAAACATAAGGCCTGCCTCTTTTTGAGATGCCAATTAGATATCATGCTTTCCTCTGGTGTAAAAGCATTAATGTAGCCAATCCCATTTAAGTGAAGTAAGTATTTTGAGTTTGGTTTACAACAACAACTTCCGCTGTTTTCAAGAAAATATGCTTCCTCTTGTTATCCCCTGGGTTTCCAGCTTTGCATGATCATTTTCTCTTACTGATTATCTAAATTATACCCAGTAGAGAATAATTCCCAAAGTCTTGAATCTATAAGTCTAAATTGTTTTAGGTGTCGATTGACATATTTTTCTTTGAATATTCAGGCTGCTGGTGTGCTGGCTCAAATAGAAAAAAGCAACAAGAAAAAGCAAGGGATTCAGGTAGAAGCTTCTTTCTGCCTTTGAGGAAACATGACTTGGCTTGTTTCTGCATAATATCAGGGTCATCTTATTTGTCTTTGTGTGGGATTTGCATGATTTGATGTAGTGGGACAAGGAAGAAGAGGAAAGATTCAAGGCAAAGGTCGTAGAGGCTTATGAGAGAGAAGGAAGCTCTTATTACTCCACAGCAAGGCTCTGGGATGATGGAGTTATTGATCCAGCAGACACAAGAACAATCATAGGTCTCTGCATCTCTGCTTCTATGAACCGTGCCACAGAAGATACCAAGTATGGTGTATTTAGAATGTGATAAGCGATCGTTTTATGTGTTTGGAATGTGATGAGCAATCATTTCTGTACAAAAACTGGTCAAATGCTTGCTGCACAGTAATCCAGTTGTGGTCCTTTGGTATCTTGTAGGCTTTTCTATAAAAGAACAGAAGGGAATAAATTCAAAACTTGTGGAAGCAAATTTTCCTTTCATCCTTACGGTTTTTTTTTTATTTTTTGGGAGAGGGCAAAAGGGGACCTTTCATCTTTAATGGTTAATTCCATTAGTTTTACTGCCACTCCATAGTTTCTGCTTTTTGCTTCCGCTGTCAAATCTACGTTCCTCAAAATTAGAGGGGTTTCGTATGTGTATTGCATTAACTTGAAAATGAGGTGATCATTATGTATAGGGGAGGATGCAACTTACGAGTGTAAATACGGATACAGATGTGATAATTGGTATAATTGGTAATATTCGCATTTGCATTATTGGTATAATTGGTGATATTCGCATTTGCATTATGCGATTATCACCTTGATTTTTATTTTTTACTAACAATACACGTTCGCTTATGAATGCCCATATAAACTTTAAAATGTTTGTTAAACACTATTATTCAGATTATACTTGCTAATCATTTTGCCATAAAATTTTTATTTCATACATTATTTAGCTTCCTGGGGAAGAGAAAAAAATATTTGAAAAAAAATAAAATAATAAAGGTAGAACATATAAGGCAATTAAATTATAACAAATTAGAAGAGTTTTTCAATAGTGAATTTAATTAAATATATATAATATATATTACATATAAAGGGGATGCGCATGTGGTAGCATATTCTAAAACTGTTATCTTGCGAATGGTTAATATTTGATTGCATTTTCACCCCTAGATGCAAGCATAAAAAAGAGTAATGTTAAGAATCACATCAAGAATTAGGAGTGGCACGTCAATATTGTGGGATAGTTGTAAGATAAAAATTTAGAAACTAACATTATAATAATACTATTCTTTATGCTTAAAACATGTAAGGTTAGCCCGTGTAAAGAGTAGCATTACTTTCTCCTTTTTTTTTTTTTTCTTGAAAAAATTATCTTTTGTTATTTCTTTTGACTTGACTTCATGAGAGAGATGGACAGACTGATTCTCAACTCAAAAGTCTCTCCAAGACTCCATCTTGCAAATATTCAATGGAATCGATTTATTGTACACAACTAAAATAATCGTTTTGTAAATTTCTCTGCCAGTAATAAGCAAGAGGCGCCCGTGGCCTAATGGATAAGGCGTCTGACTTCTAATCAGGCGATTGTGGGTTCGAGTCCCACCGGGCGTGCTTTTTTCTTTCATCAAATCCCGTTCCTTTTTTGTTTTTTTCTTTCTTTTTTCCAATGGGTCCCACTGCCATAGCCCACCTGTAACCTGAAATATCCCCACAAATAAAAACGTGCGCGGTGCGCAACAGGAGCCCCCCAACCGACCCACCTTTCCCCTTTCATTCCATTTTTCGCATACAAATCTGATTGATTCACTCAAGAGTTCTTCGTTACTGCTATGGCTTCCTCTACTTCTTCTCTTCCTGCGCCTCTCTCTTTACCACGCGCATGCACACACGCCTCTCAACGCTCCGTTGTGTTTCCGTCTCCCTCTCACCGCCACCTGAGTCGATCTACCGGAGGACTCTCATTTTCTTTCCGTTTCCGCACCCTGAAGGAGCGTAGGGTTCCTTCTGCTGCTCCTCCTCTCCCTCTCAAGGTTCTCTGCACTCGCCAATCCAGAGGTACTCTCTCTCTCTGATTCAAACATTGTATTGCTTTTTTTCTTTCTCTTTATATATATATATTTTTTAATGCATGTGAATATAGTTATTAGTCTCTGTTAGGTTTCCGAGAAAACTCCAGGAAATGAAGGGAGAGGCTTATGGATGTGTTGCATTTCTCTGCCATATGGCCAAATATTAACAATTTATCATTGTGAAAAATGTAGTCGGTCTCTGTTTGGTTTTTGAGAGAACTCTTGAAAAGAAAGAGAGAATTATTATAGATGTGTTATGTTTCTCTGCTATTAGGCCTAGGATTAACAATCTATGAATGTGAACATACTTGTCGGTCTCTGTTTGGTTTCCAAGAAAACTATGGAAAAAAGAGAGACTAATAGATGTGTTACATTTCTCTGCTATTAGGCCGAAGATTAACAATAATGCTGAAGCTCAGCCTAACAATGCTGCAAGATTCTTTTTTCTTTTCATCTTTTCATCTTTTCTTGCTTTATTTATTTATTTTTTGATGAATAAAGATTTAATTTATAACCATGTAATGATTAAGATTGATATTCTCTTGCTTTATAGCCATGTAATGATAGAAAAATTCATTTATTTTCTGCAAAATACAGTGCAGAAATTTTTCTTTTTGGCTCTGATTTTTTTTTTTATTTTTTTATTTTTTATATAAAAAGAAAATTATTGATGAAAGGAATAGAATGCATAAACTTTTAGGATTGTACACTGAGACTTGAAATTTGAATTTAGGAAGATATGGATTAGTCTTCCTTTCAGGCGAGGACTTGTGAATTGACATTAGCAAGGTACTTTTGCGTGAATGTTTAATTAATTACTCTTATAATTTTGTTGCTTCTTTTTTTTTTTTTTAAACCCCAAAGGGTTGGTTCAAATGGTAAAGGTTTTGGTCTTGGTGGCATTTCCATCAGGTCTAAGGTTCGAATCCCCTTGGTTGCAAACAAATTCCTTGAGGTCCGCCCTCCGGTAAAGCCGGAGTATTACTTAATCCGTGTGGAGGGAGTGCTTTGCACGGGTCCAAAGTTTACTCGACATGGGTGGGAATATGAAGTGGCTTTGGCTTGAAAGGGTTATTTGTCATCGAAAAAATTAATTTTTTTGCTTTTGGATTTAATTGTTTTGCGGGAAATATAACAAGTAATGTGAATTATCTGTGGCAATGTGATACCAATACAAAACTGAAGTGAATTATGATTCCCTAAAATTGCTTCTCTTGAATCCAGACAAGTACATGTAACTTGACTTGTTGCCAAACTTATTAGAAGAAGTGAGAAAATAAAATTTTCAGGGATTGGCAACCTTATGGAAACCTTTTCCCAATATAGCAATTGTTAAATTTTGGGTTAAACCTTTTGAAATGGAATCTCCTGCTGGATATGTCTGTAGCTTTTCACAAGAGTGTTTCATTTGCTTCTCTTTGGGGAAACATGATTTTCATAATGTATCCGATTTTATTGGGCCAGTCTTTCTTAGATGGTGGGTTTAATCTCTCTCAAAAAAAAAAAAAAAAATGGCTCGTTGATTTTGATACAGCAAAGGTATGTATGGTGAGTTAGAGATTGCTCAGATACAGAAATGTGAAGATGGTTGTTAGGTTACATGTTGGATTTCATGAAAGTTTTTGGATGGTAGGTGCAGTACCTCAAGATTGATTTGAAACTAGATTCCTATAGATTAATGTATTCCATACAATGACTTACGCTTCCTTTTTTTTGGGATAACCAATATGACTGAAGATTGAAATGAATATGTGGATTTTCAACTTAAAACTTCAATTTGATTTAACACTTGCTGTTATCATACAGAATTCCATATGATACTAACCTGGGAGCCTAAATGAGCAATGAAACATATATGTGTCAGATTTGAAAATCTCCAGTTTATAGGGCAGAATGATGCCGCATGTATTTGGTGATGCCTGTGCATATCCTTCTCTTTATTTGTATGTCATTGAATTTGGATTCCTTAGTTGAGATCTTAAAAGCATCTGGTGAAATAAATGAAGAGCAGCAACTGAGAGAGATGGGACCATTATTTTTAGAAAATTACACTTTTACCTATCTATCTTTTAAATTGAGTTCTAATTGCCAACTTGTGGATTGAAAAGTTGGACTTACGCATTTGGTTCCTGAGATTCACGTATTCAGATTGTAATATGATTGCCATTGTGTATTCTGACATTCTTTTTGATTTACACGTGAATTTAAACAGTTTGGGATTGAAAAAAGTTAAATGATGTGACCTCAAGTGAGTAAAATGTTCCCCTGTATTAACCCTTTCCTCATTTGATCAGAAATTAAAAAAAAAAAGAGAGAGGGTAAAATGTAACTTTTTAAACTACAGGTTGGCAACTTGAACTCAACCATAACTACAGTTGGGTCAAGTGTAATTAACCCTTAATTTTTTCTTCACAATCTCTCTCCTATTATGGGTTAGATTAGATTGTGATTGGTTGAAAAGTTTGCCATCCACATGGAGTACGATACATTGCTGCCTTGTCACAGCCATGGCTTGGCGTACTGCTTCTATTACTTAATACAGCTTGAAATGTGAGTTAGCAACCGAGTCAAAAAGATTAAGACATTGGATGGCTCTTCTGACAATATTATGTTCTTATGTGCAGATTTGGTTACCAAAGAATCCTGGGAAAAATCGATTCTGAGCAGTGAAACCCCAGTCCTCGTTGAATTTTATGCAAGTTGGTGTGGCCCCTGCAGGATGGTCCACCGCGTGATTGATGAGATTTCAGAGGAGTATGCCGGGAGACTAAAATGCTTTCTGCTCAACACTGATAATGACTCTCAGGTTGCCGAGGACTACGAAATTAAGGCTGTACCTGTGGTTTTGCTGTTTAAGGATGGGGTGAAATGTGACGCTGTGGTAGGTACCATGCCGAAGGAGTTTTATGTGGCTGCCATTGAGAGGGTCCTGGAACCACCCTTGAAGTGAAGGTGATTGATTTCCCCTCACCTACAAACATTTATAATAGTTTGAATCTTACATTGGATGTGTTAGATGCTTACTGGATACCAGCATACGTTGGTGCTGGACTTTAGGAATAGTTCATCCCCATTATCATGATGTTCTTCTCCTTCCTGTTCATCTTGTCATCAAATTTCTGGTCGAAGAATTGGCTTGAACTATGGAGACTATATGTTTTGTAGATATATCTTGATTTTTCTTTTCAATTTTGTAAATTTGAACATGAGTGGTCTTTAATGCAAGATGAGTATTCATTCGGAACCATACAAGATTTTGAAGTGGTTCGGTTGGGCAAATTGGTTTCCTATTACCCTGACCGGTATTGGAATTTTTAAGCTTTCTTTATCAGCTGAGTTTGGTCATGTAAAACGCCCGTTTTTAAACAAAATTATGAGAAGTGTCTCATTGAGAATGTGTTTAAAACAATGGTGGTTTAATACATTGTTTGGAAAAAGGTAAAAAAATTTGTATTTTTAAATTGTAGGTAAGGGAGGTGTGTTTTTAAAAATGAACGATTTTAAAGTTTAAATTGCGATTTTATTAACCATATAACTGCATTTTTAAAAATCACGTTTTCAAATTACGCGTTTTAAAATCGCCATAAATCGTATATTTAGAAATTGTAAACCCAAACGGATCTTAAACCATTAAAAAAAAATCAATGTTTTCAAATTCAAACAATGAGTTCGTTTTTAAAAATGCACTATTTTAAATGTTGAATCGTAATTTTAAAAGTTGAACTGTAATTTTATTTGAAATCATGTTTTTATTATTATGTTTTGAATTTGTTATCTTTTTAATTCATATATTTTGAAACCGCCTAAACTAAACGAACACTTAACAAAAAGATATTCAACTTTCGATGAAATATTGTTCTTTTGAATATATTTCTTACTTTAAAAATATATATGTCAAGTTTAATATACTGAATTTAAAAATTTTGTTCAATCGAGTTAGGAAAAAAAAATTGTCATCGTGACGTTAATTGTGGCGGAAGATAGAAATAAAAAGGTGCGAAAATTGAAGGATAGACGCATCAAATCTTGTTCCTCATGTTAGCTTGTTTAATACGAGGTTAGAGATTCTTGTCTAATAAAAAAAGAAAGAAAATATAAGCTCAACTTTGTAATAGACTTGATTTGAGTTCTAAGAAACTAAGACAAAACTGATGAGTTCATCAAATCTTGGCTATTAAAAAAAATATTTACTATGCAACCATTAAATACTATCTGAGCTAATTTTATCCTTTAATTATTTTATAGAGCTCAATTAGTAAGGCATGAAAAGGAGTTAAAGTCTTCGATTCAATTTTTATCAAGCACAAAAAATAAAAAATAAAAAATAAGTCTTGAACCAAATCAAAGTCCAAATATAAAATCCTGGTTCTCCTAATTGCTAATATCTTTTTTTTTTTTCTTTTCTTTAGGGTCATATGATTTCTAATATCAATAAGTCAAAAATCAAGTTCGTTAAAAATACAAAAAATAAAAAATAAAAAATGATGGGCATTATTAAGGACATGGGATGGGATGGGATGGGATTTAAAACGTGTGGAAGTTTCACTTGGAGCAGCTTGTCTTTTCCATTAAAAAATTTCAAGTTTTTAATTAACAAAAAAAAACTCTGAAAAATCAATGGTGATAGGACATGTAATGCTCACATGTCATGAGATTTAAATTGTCATCAAATCATTTCAAAATTAAAATATTTCTCTATTTTAAAACAAAATTTGCATTTGAAGAAGTTTCAGCAATTCCTCCCTTTCCCCTCTTGAATAGAAAAAAAAAATGTTTCAGTAATTTAATTTATTAAATTGATATATATCTTTAAAGTAAGTAAATTTTAAAAAATATATGTATTGTACTCTAAAGTGAAATCTCAATTTATATTTCAATTAAATAGACCCACTCAACAAAAACTTTGTCCTCACTTTTAAATTTGGAACTTTTTTTTTTCAAATTCAAACTCGTACAGTTTGAGTTTGAAATCACCGCTGTAAAAACTTTATGAATTTGGGTAAAGTACTGTATTCAGAAAAATCTGCCATAGTGCGGAAGCCGGAAAGAACTAAAGAAGCACATATGTTCCATTTTCCTCTCTCTCTGTCTTTGGTCGTGGTCGGTTTGTGGCTTTGTGCCAAATAAGGAAGTACAGTGCCCACGTTTTTTTTAAAGTCTTATTGGGCTTCAACTACAACGTTTAGTCCTAATCTAGTAAAATCGCTCTGTTTCAAAGACTTTTACTTTTGTCTGGAAAAATCCCAGAAACACCCATAACCAAAAGCTTCTTCCTTTGTTGCCCAGGTTCTCTCTCTCTCTGTGTCTCGCACTATTATATTCTTTTCTTTCTTTGTTAGATTAGATCTCTCTTTGATTAGATCGCTTACCCTTTTGCTTTGTTCTGGGACTGGAGCATAATTTAGAGAGGGAGCGCTGGTCTCATATGGGGTACCCTTTTGTTCTTTTTTTTTTTTTTTGGATTGTTCATTTCTCTTTGATGTTATATTTCGAATTGGGAAATTGGTTCTTGGAATTTTAGACGCTTTTGTTTTGTGGGATTGTTTTGGTTGCTGAGGAAACGCAATAAGAAAAATAGATTTTTTTAGAATTTAGACTTGTATTATGTAGTTTTGAGTAATTGATGAACTGGGTTTTTATTAAATAAACAAGTTTTCTTTCAAATATTTTGGGGGAAATCGACGGAAACTATAACATAAAATTTAAATTTGTATGTTCTTTTTGATTCTGCGAGATTCAAAGCCACCATGCATAGTCTCTCTAATCTAATATTGCTGAACAATAATTTCTTATTGGACTTTATTTGGTTTGCAATTTAGTATCAAAGAATAAAAGTTAGCTGTTTAGATATTGTTTGGTAGTGGATATAAGGACGGTTTTCCCATTTCGTGAATGGTAATGATAAAAATTTAAGTTTACTCATTCGTTTTAGCTGTAAAACAACCTGTGGATTCATGGACCAACAATTTGCCGACTTGTAGCAACTTGTGGCAAAATCTTGTATTGAATTGAAAATTGATTAAATTGGAATCTCATTCTCCGTCAATGCCTGAGAACTACAAATGGAAAAGGGATTATTTGGCCTTGGTCAAGAGTTTATTTAGGGATACATTTATTTCTAGTTACAAAATTAAAAGGAGTGATTTAAGGGAGGAATCGTGTCCATGCCAAAACAAAGAAGTGTTGCTTGTGAGACCGTATCCATGTTTGGTAGTTGGTGGCTGAGCTGGATAAGACTTAACACTCCCCCCTCCCCCCTCTCTTTGAGATCAACCTTGTCCTCAAGGTTGAAAATCAATTGGCTTTTGAGTGAATGGGCAGCTTCCCACGCTACATTTCCTATGGGCAGGCTTGTCCTTTGAACTAAAAATTGCTTGTTGTCTTTGCCCTTCTTATGAACGATGCGCTGGTTTAACACCTGCAAGGGTATTAATTGCAGTTTGGGAAATTCCAAGGTGGTTTCCCCGTTCCACTGTGGTGGTGCCAACTTCATATTTGACAATTGTATCTTCTTATTGCTGTCATTTTCTTCTTGTAATTGTGCTAACCCAATGGCTGATCTGAGAGTGGTCAGCCGAAACATTTTGACATTTAACTCAAATGTTGGGCCACTCCATGAGGGCTATGGTAAACGTGATCCACCGATACCATTGGAAAGTCTCTCCTTCCAAATGACAAGAGGTTGTGGCCTTGTTGGTATGGTGGCATTTTATGGTAGACGAAGAATTGCTCACCTCGATTGGGCTGCCCGATGGTTTGCTCCATCGTAGCAAGGAAATTCGAGTGGCAACGTTTAAGGATAAATGGAGTTCTCAGTGAGCATAGGAGGTTCAATGGCTGGAGTAATCGGTGGAAACTCTGGTGAATGCAGTGGTGGTGGCGCCTTGGAGGGGCTTTCGCTGACTTTGGTTTGCATGCGCCAAACGTTTTTGGATAGATGATTAAACTACATGTTGAGGTCCAATAGCACCTTGATCACTTCTCACCACCGCTGCTTTGATTGCTCCATTAGTACAATTTTTTGCTTCATTTTCTATTATCGTTTATGGGTGAGGACCATGCACGGGAGGATTGATATTCTATGATACCAAATGATAGGATAATTTTAAATTGAAAATTGATTGAATTGGATTCTCATGCCTTCCTCATGGTGGGCTATTACATAAATAGGGAATTCCCAGTCAATGCCTGAGAGCTACAAATGGAGAAGGGATTATTTGGCCTTGGTCAAGGGTTTATTTAGGGATACATTTATTTATAGTTTTAAATTAAAAGGAGTGGTTTAAGGGAGGAATCATGTTCATGCCAAAACAGGGAAGCTTCCCTTATGAGTCCATGTCCATGTTTGATAGTTGGTGGCTTAGCTGGATAAGACTTAACAATTTCATCTTTTACATATCATCCAACTAGGGTGTATGGCTTATTGGAATGAACACTTGGGGGTTCTCAAACAAACACTGTTGTGAGGTATGGAGTCTGGGAGTGGCAGACACTTATTATTGGCATATCAATGAAGATTTGGGTTGAACATGTCATCTTGGAATCTCTCTGTAGGATTTATTTATCTATTTATTTTAATGGCATTTCCAGCTATTCAGCATCCTTGTTTCCAATTATAGCTTTGAGATTTCTAATTTGGTTAGTAGTTTATTGAGGTGAAGAAGCATGAATTTTAGTGAATTGAATAAATAATCTTCTCTTATCTACTTCGTATCAAATTTCTTCTACTCAACATTCTGCTGTAATGATGGTAACCCAACCCATTGACTTACTAAATTTGGTATGCAAATGCAAGGAATCTTCAATCAAACATAAATAGGAATTGGAGATGCTGGTTTTAAGTCACTATTTTTATTGATCCACTGGTTTATCCATCTCTGTGAGGTTATAAGTGGCTAGTGATGTGGCTTTTACCTGTTGTTTTCAGTTCCCATGCGCTTAATCGTGCTTATTCTTTCTAACCCTTTCTAGTTATTCCTAACATAGATGTTGTAATTAGATACAATTTTCTATGCACAAGTATATTGAGCCTCCATGGAAATTTTTAGTGGGAAATGGATTTATTGCTCTGTGGATGCTTCTATGTGCTTGTGTTTTTAGGGCATGCTGAGTTCTTTTTTGTCTTATTACTCTTTTCGTGATCCAAACACTTCGGCTGTGACATCAAATCTAGGTCAATATGGATTCTGTGAATAAATCACATGTTTATATCTTTTCCCTTCATTCTGTAGTTGTTGGTGTGCTTATTGAGTATCGAGGCAATTAAGTGAATTAGGGATGTATAATCATTTGTCAGGAGTGATATAAAAGTATCTAAGTCTTGATCTTCTTATGTTGGTAGCCTAGTTGCTATATCTCCAGTAAAGCAAGTAGTTTTTTTTTTTTTTTGGCCAGATTTTTCTGTGTCGTTGTGTAGTAGAATTGAGCTCAACCATTCGGTGTAAGCCTGTCAAGCGACTGGTTCAGAAGCACTGATTTTTAGATGTTTGGATGCCACAGTGATTTTCCCCTGACATATGCTCAAGTGCTGCCTAGAGTTGTTTTGAGATACTTCCATATGATATATACTTACATTTTCTGCTTTCTGCCATGTGCAGGAACCTTCGATTTTATTAATAAAACAATGATGGCTAATCCAAACGCATCAACATCGATAGTCTCTTCAGAATCCTCTGAAGAAAAGGCCACACAAATAACAGATTCAAACATGAACATGTTTGAACCTTCTTTAAGCCATCAAAGTCGAAGCTCCTCAGATGGTCCTGTCGCTATCCTTTGGGACATTGAGAATTGCCCTGTTCCTAGTGATGTCCGCTCTGAAGACGTAGCAGGTAATATTAGAATGGCTTTGCGGGTTCACCCTGTGATTAAAGGAGCTGTTATGATGTTTTCTGCGTATGGAGATTTTAATGCATTCCCCAGGCGACTCAGAGAGGGCTGTCAGAGAACTGGTGTCAAACTCATAGATGTTCCAAATGGGAGAAAGGATGCTGCTGATAAGGCTATCTTGGTCGACATGTTTCTTTTTGCCCTTGACAACCCTCCACCTTCTTCCATCATGTTGATCTCTGGGGATGTAGATTTTGCTCCAGCTCTTCACATACTTGGTCAACGTGGATATACTGTAATCCTTGTTATACCTTCTGGTGTTGGTGTTTCATCTGCCCTCACGAATGCTGGTAAGTTTGTTTGGGACTGGCCTAGTGTGGCTCGTGGGGAAGGCTTTGCTCCCCTCACCAAGGTTTTAATGGCCCCCCGTGGCGGAGTAGCCGACATTGCAGGGTATCTCATGGGATGCCATATAAATGACAACCAAGATGCCCAAAATGAGGAAGAGGCAATTGTATATAGGGGGATGTCACAAAGCTATTATAACTCGAGGGATCTCTCGATAGTGTCGCAATCTTTATCTGAGTACAACAATAGGTCTTCAGCCATGCCTTGGTTTCCAACAACTTTGCGATCAAACAGTCTTCCTTCTGGTTTGAATGAAGTCCCAGGGGTCGGTGTTTCTTCTGATGATCAGATGGAATCTACAATGTGGGTACAACCGGGAGACCTAAATGGTCTAAAGTGCCAGTTAGTAAAATTGCTGGAACTCTCAGGAGGATGCCTGCCTCTGACCCGAGTTCCGTCCGAGTACCAGAAATTTTTCGGGCGGCCTCTTTATGTAGCAGAGTACGGCGCATTCAAGCTCGTAAATCTTTTCAGGAAGATGGGTGACACAATAGCTGTAGAGGGGAAGGGCCACCATAAGTTCGTCTATCTTCGAAATTGGAAGGCAGGCCCTAGTGCACCTCCTCTGCTTTTGACAAGGAAGGATAAGAAAGGAAAGGGAATCCAGGAAGAGAGCGCAGATATTGTCATGGGTGCTGGCTCTTCAGATGAGTTCTCAGATGAAGAGAGAGTCGTTATAGAAGAAAATGACATGAGCAGGTGCCATGGAAATACTGATCAGGGAATAGCAGTTCAATGTGAAGTTAATGACCATAGTCTTGAGCTGTTCAAACATGAGTTGCAAGAGATTCTGGTCAGCTATTCTTGTCGGATATTTCTAGGTTGCTTTGAGTCGATATACCAGCAAAGGTACAAGAAACCACTGGAATATCATAGACTTGGTGTGGATCAGCTGGAGGAGCTGTTGGAGAAAGTGAGAGATGTGGTGGTGTTGCATGAAGAACCCACTAGCAAGAGGAAGTTTCTGGCTGCTGTTGGTGGCTAGACAAAATAAGGCAGTTGAGATTGCTGCACCCTTCTGATGCTTTTACTTAATATATAGAAGAAAAAAAAATCAAAAGCTTATAATGACAGAGTCCAGCTTCTTTTGTTTTTTTTCCTTTCAGTTCGTCCTGCATGGATTTGAAGCTTTTAGATTGAAAATTTCCATGTAAGACTCTTTTCTTTTTCTTGTAACTGATTAGCTACTAATGGAGGTCTTGGCTGTAAATTGACCTCAAAGTTGTTTTTGTATCTGATATTATAAGCAAAGAGAGAATTGTTTTTCTTTTCCTTTGCAAGTGTTCTCAACTCAACATGAGTTATAAGAGATTCTGGTCATTGTAAATTTTCGAGTAGAAAACAATTGTTTGTTGATGTTTTATCATTTTCCCTTTTGTTTTTGTTTTTTTTTTCAAACAAAAATATTAACAAACAACTCAAAATAAAAAATATTTAAAATTATTTTTCACTATTATGTCACATCATAAAACTTTTTTTAAGACAAAAAACAAAAGAGAAATACCCTTTGAAAACCATTTACTGATGGGGCCAAGAACTTTTACAGGGCAAAATGACAAAACCATTAACTGACGGGGCCAAGAACTTTTACAGGGCAAAATGAAAGATTTATGTAATCACCAAAAAGGACCAAAGTTACAAATATTTGTAGGTTGCTATTATTTGAAGTAACAAAATTGTACGAGAATTAATAAAAAAAAATAAAAAATAAAAAAAATAAAAAATAAAAATTATTGAGAGGTGGCTGTTCAGCCACTCCAACCCCAATTTAGTAAAGGTGGCCGATCATCCTTTTGGAGGTAAGGGAGTAGTTGGTAATCCTACCAAACTTTTGGGGGTGGTGTAACTACTCTGTCAACAGAAATAGTCGTCAACCAGAAAAATTTAGAAATTTCATCATCAAATATTAATAATTTTATAAATCTTCTTTTTTAATTAGCTGACATGGCGGTGTCAGACATTCAACGCATACCCATACATAAAACACACGTAAAGGTAGTATTACTCTATGATGTACTCAACAAGGATAGAACAATTGAGAACAAAAAAAAAAAAATTCAAACATGACAATTTGATTCTATTTTTAATTGCTTCTTTCTTTCAGAGAGCTTGAGAGAATCTCTCTCTTCCTAGGAAGGTTGTCTTTCTTTCACCATCTTTGAGTTTTTTCTATAAGGTTCGACGAAGGAGGAAGGAGGAGCTTGTTTTGCCTCCCTCTTCCCTCTTTTTTCTTCTTCCTCTTCTTCCCTTTTGTCATTTTTCTTTTCTCTTTTTCTTTTTCCATTTTGGTCTAAAACTTGGGAGTCCGACCTGCCCTGTCCCAGCCATCTCCTTCGTGCACACGCCTCACCATCACCCTCCTTGGCTTGCTCTGCTCCTCCCCATCAGATCCCCCACCACACGTGGTCCACACGCCAGTCCACGCACCACCGCTCTCAACCCAGTTAAGCGAAAATATTAAGAAGAATGGTTAAATATCTTTTTGCTCATATGGTTTAACAACTTTATTTTTTGTCACTTCAGTTTCATTTTGTATTATAGATGGTACCTCAATTGTGGCTAAAAACGGATATGGTACCTCTATTCATCTTCTGTCCAAAAAATTAACGAAAGTCCATGTGTCATCTTTAAAAAATTGACATGTGGCTATGCCTCATTAAAAATAAAAATTAAAAAGAAATTAAAAATTAAAAAACTTAAAAGGGAAATTTTGGAAGAATGGCAAACCTAGAGAAAAATGAAAGGAGTTAAACTCAAAAAATGGAAAGAGTATATGCTCTTTGAGTTTGATTTTGGTTTGACAAAGGAAGGAACTGAATGTATCGCGCATCTAATTATTTTGGTTGGAATTGTGACAAACGTCATGTATGTATCATCCTACCCATTACAAATAGTAACAAACTTCATGTAGGAATTCACAATTAAAAACTGACTTACAAAAAGACGTTGCTGATGAACATATTTATACATGGTTAAAATTGAACTTAATTGATGTAAAACACTTAAGATTGTAATATACTACCATGTTCCGTAGTCAACAGCCCATCATTGCCATGTGGGTAACTTCATGAACCCTACCTTCTATAGGTAGCAACCTTCCCTAGGTTGCTTCCTTTATGACTCGACCACAAAGCCGCACTCATTCGAACTTATACTTGACGAGCTGGGTTCAATTCCATAGTCAATGTGGTGGTTGCTCTAATATCAGATGTAACAAACCTTAGGTAGAACTCACAATTGAAAACCGACTTACAAGAAGATGGTATCCAAAAGCTTATATACACATGGTTAAGATTGCACTTAACCAAAGTGAGACATTTAAAATCGTAATAACAACACAAAAACAAATCATCCTATAGGATCTTTTTTTTTTTTGTAAGTGTTCTATAGGATCTTTGAATATTGACTTGTTGTGCAAAAGGCCGCAATTACAGTAAATAAGACAAAACAATTACACACAATAATATTAAGATTTACATGATTCATTCGATGTGAGTTATATTCGTAAAAAGAGGTGATCATGAAGAAATTCACTATAAAAATTATAATATAAAATGGTAAAGTGAAAATAACTAAGAACCTAGGGCCTTAATACATCAAAATCTCATTTTCACAAAAAAAAAAAAAAACCCCAAATGAGAAAACAAAAGTACAAATTCTTTAGTTGAATAATAATAGCTCAAAGAATCCAATGTGCCAAATGATCTCAGATTTTTCAAGGGTCTGGAACATATCTAACATTAGTAAGTGTCTTCATCACTATATCAAACATCCTGACTTTAATGGTCATATTCAAATGATTTTATACCTAGCATCATTACTTATCAAAACAGTACCAACATTGTAAGATTTAAATGTCTCAAACTGTTGCCTATTCGAATACATATAATAGTAGAATCCAAAACCCAAAGAATCTCTACTTGAGGAAACAAAAAGAAGATTTGTTCTAACCTCAATGTTATCGGACTTGTCATTGGCAACAATGACTAAGAAATAGCCCTCCACATATTTTGTATTTGACCAACATGTTGTAAACCGAGGCTGCTCACATTTGTCATTCTTCTCCTTTGACTTATCCCTTTCGCTCTTTGGCTCAAACCCTGCTATAAGCTCATCAACTTGATCATTGATAGGTTTTCTCTGCATTTCATGTGACAAGAGAGATCCAATTACCTCTTCAAATGCCTGAGTTTTTGTTTTTCCATATAACAATGTCATAGCCATGTGATCATAAGAAGGGGTAAGCAATGCAAATAGAAGTATCACTTTATCTTCTTCTTCAATATTCATTACAAAATTTAACAACTCATTCACATACAACTTATTCATTAAATTCTTTGCCATATACATGCTCTTTAATTTTTGCGAAATTGACTTTGCTTTTTCCTCATTAATTACATTGTGAATAACTTAATGTAACAAATTAAAATGGATTAGACTGGCAACTTTCGCATTCATATCTTCCCACTCATCATTGTCAATCTTTTGAGATTTTTCGCCTTTGCCAATAACGTTTTACAGATTCCTTGTTGAATCAAAAGATTTTTCATCCTTCTTTGTCAAAGAGAGAAATTATTCTTCCAATTGAAATTCTCAAATTCACATTTAGTGCTCGCCATGTTTACCATAATGGCCAATCTAAATACCGAACCTAACTAACTGGCTCTGATACCACTTGTTGTGCAAAAGATCACAATTATAATTCAAAGTTTCAATACATTCAAATATCACTTTTACACAAAAGAGATTCTTCACAAAAAAAAAAAAAAAAAAAAAGGTACAAACTTCTCTTTTATTAGGATTAACAGCGGCTAGTCTCTCTTTTTTCTCTCTCACCGTGCAACCAAAAGACTGTTTATTTTCTCTTGTGCAGTGTCTCCAACAAGAGAGAAAACCAGCTCTCTCCTATGCGATCCGGCAACCCAAAGAAAACTCTATTGTATATCCCTGTGGAGTGCACTGATTTTTTTTTTTTTTTTTCTCCTACACCTAGGAGAACTCAGAGAAAGACAAAAAAAGGGAGACTTCTTACGTGGTAAAAATAAAGACAACTCAACGTGACTGACATTGGTCAGTTTTGGATCAATACTAATATACTATCTACTTAGAGCATCTTTAACATACCCTTTAAAAGGGTCATACTAGTTAAATTTAGCTTTTTTGGCTCAATTTTCTTCTCCAGCAGTCCCTTTAAAATAAAAGCCAATCCTTCCATTTGCTACAGTAAACTTTCATAAATGAAAGTTTACTGTAGCAGCCTCTTAGAATAAAAAAATCATTCTCACTCAGACTCAGCTCCCCAGCGTCGGCGCACTGTCTTCTCCCCTCCCCTTCCTCTCCTTCCTCTCCTTCCTCTCCATCACCTTCTGCACCATCACCTCCCTCCTGAGCGTGTTGTACCTCGTTATAGCCGTACCCGTGTCCGGCTCTGGAACTGGGTTCTCCGGCGTGGACCAGCTCGTGTCCATTGTGTGCCCGACCCGGCGCCTCGGCAACCGGTTGTGCAGAGGGATGAATATTTCTCCGGCGGAGTTCTCATTTGGGCCTGGGCCTGGGTTTGGGGTGTCTTCGGTGAAGCCGATGGTGCGCAGCTTGTCGGCGATGCGTTGGATGGCGGATTTGGGGAGGGTTTGGGTTTGGGCGTCGGAGGTGGATGAAGATGAGGAGCTCCGGATGATAAATTTGGGGGTTCTGGGGAGCAGTGACGGGAAGAAGGTGAAGGGCAAGGGTGGGCACGATTCACTGGTTTTCTCCGATCGTGGTTTTCACTGGTTTTGGGGCAAACCCATTTTTTTTTTAATCTGGGTCGGATTCCGACGAGGTGGGCACGATTCAGGCGAGGTGGGCACAAAAAAATATAATAAAAAAAGAATGAAAAATAATATTTAAAGGCAAGTAGAAGGTTGAATAAAGGATCTGTTGGAGTGTGTAGTGAAAAAGCAATAGCTAAATGTAGAGAGTTGTACTTTTTCACAAGCTAAAATAAAAGATATTGCTAAAGATGCTCTTAGTTTTTTTTGTTGGATAAGACACTTACATATCACATCAAATATTTAATTAATATGAAAAATAAATTATAGAGATATAGTTTAAAGTTAAAATATGATATAATATTATATTAAATTATAAATTATTTTAAAAATTTAAATTCATTAAAAAATAAATAAATTTAACTATTTAATTAATATGTTAACAACAATAAAAAAAAATTTTAGGCCCTGTTTGTTAATATATTTTGAAAATTATTTTTGTTTTCGATTTTTTAAAAATAAAGGTAAAAACTAATTTGATGTTTTTAACCGTATTTTCTGTTTAAATTGTTTATTAATATTTTTATTTTAAGGAAAGAAAACAAAAGACTGAATAGGATTTGTATGAGTCTATGACCTGGATTTCTACCATCAACCAAAAAACACAAAAGAAAAGAAAAGGTTGTGATTATAAAGTCAGTTTGGACATATTCTTCAAGTTATAATATTATTCTGTCCTAATGGGATTTAAAAAGTCAAAAACAAAGACAAAAAACCCGAATAATATTGTAATGTATTCGGCCGGGAACAACAAATCACAACAGCAAAAAGTTTGGACATCAAAACATATAACTTGACTCTTGGCACCCCCAAAGGTCCCTAAAAAACAGATGAACAGGAAGCTCCCTTAGAACAACCTCTCGTCATCTCCTAAGGTCCTCCAACATCCCCTTCAACCTCTACAAAAATGCTCACAATCCTCTATTGGGTCACTACTGTTTTCACAACCACGACTATAATTACCATTACAAGCTTCAGTTTATTACCATGTCGTCGCTCTCAGTGCGCTTTCTTTCACCTCCCCTGTTTTCTTCCACCCCTGCATGGCCAAGAACAGGGCTTGCCGCCACTCAGGCGGTGCCACCGGTTGTGGCGGAGGTGGACGCGGGGAGGCTGGAGCCGAGAGTGGAGGAGAGAGAAGGGTACTGGGTGTTGAAGGAGAAGTTCAGAGAAGGCATAAATCCTCAGGAGAAATTGAAGCTCGAGAGAGAGCCTATGAAGCTTTTCATGGAAGGTGGGATAGAAGATTTGGCCAAGATGTCGCTCGAGGAAATTGACAAGGATAAGATTTCAAAGAGTGATATTGATGTAAGGCTCAAGTGGCTTGGTCTCTTCCATAGGAGAAAGCATCATTGTAAGTTATAGCAAATTCTGTTTCTTTCTCATTTGTTTTGTTTGTTTGTTTTTTTTTTTTTTTCAATAATATATTCTCTTATTATTAGTACAAAGTTGGTTTATATCTAATAAGCGAGACTCAATACGAAGAATATATAATTGGAATGAGAGTGAATAGATGGAAAAAAGGTTCAAATTCAAGACCTTTAGATCTGATACGAGGTTAGATCACCACTTCTCCTAAAATGTTAAGGTAAGAATGTTAAATTTAATAATTTAATTAATATTCTAACAATCGAACACCTCTTTATCGAGAAAGCCTATACATGGAATTGATTATATGTGGTTTTGAATTGGTTGATGAATTGAATAACATATGCTGGATTTTTGAACTTCTTTCTGCAACTGTAGCTGAAAATTGATATTTTGATTTGTTAGGTAGAAAAAGGAAAGATTGTGTGTGGTTTAGATTAGTTGATGAATTGAATAACATATACTGGATTTTTGAACTTCTTTCTGCAACTGTAGCTGAAACTTGATATTTTGATTTGTTAGGCAGAAAAAGGAAAGATTTTGTGTGGTTTAGATTGATTGATGGATTGGATCCCCTTTGATCTGTTTTTCTTGCTGGCTAAATTTGGAGGAAGAAATAAAAAAACTTGGTACATTGTAGACTGCATAATTGATAGCTGGTGAAAATCGTATGATATAAGAAGAGAACCATTTTGAATTCTCCCCTTTTTCCTGATGGAATTTGCTTTGTTAGGCAGAAAAAAGAAAGATTGTGTGTGGTTTAGATTAGTTGATGCATTGGGTCCCTTTTGATCTGTTTTTCTTGCTGGCTAAATTTGGAGGAAGAAATAAAAAAAATTGGTACATTGTAGACTGCATAATTGATAGCCGGTGAAAATCTTATGATATAAGAAGTGAACCATTTTGAATTCTTCCCTTTTTCCTGATGGAATTTGCTTTGTTGGTGATGATCAGATGGTAGATTTATGATGAGACTGAAGCTACCTAATGGGGTAACAACAAGTGCACAAACTCGATACTTAGCGAGTGTGATTAGGAAATATGGAAAGGACGGGTGCGCAGATGTGACCACCAGGCAAAATTGGCAAATTCGTGGTGTGGTACTGTCTGATGTGCCAGAAATACTTAAAGGTCTTGATGAAGTTGGCTTGACAAGCCTGCAGAGTGGAATGGATAATGTGAGAAACCCTGTTGGGAACCCCCTTGCAGGCATTGACATACATGAGATTGTTGATACACGGCCTTACAACAACTTGTTATCACAATTTATCACTGCTAATTCGCGCGGTAATCTGGCCTTCACTAACTTGTAAGTCTCTTTAGCTGCCTCAATCGCAGAATTGCTTCTTTTTGTTTGCTGTAGTTAAGGGTTTGCTTACAATAACTGTCTATGTAGTCTCAAATTATGTTGGGTATTTGGAGTTTCTCACCAATCTGAAAATTTTATATTGGGTTTAACCACATTGTTGCTCACAGCCTTGTATAGGCAAGCTGGGAATGTTTGGGTAGGGATAATTCTTCAAATATGCAGTGATTGGACACAGGAATTTCAAGATTCTGATCATTTTGGTATTTTGAAGCCTTTTTTTTTTTTTTTGCCAAATATGCAAGGGAAGGTTTTATTATTCGTGTACTAATAGTTTTGTAATGTGAAATTGCCTTGTATTGGATGAAAAAATAATTACTGGTTCAAAAATATTGGGAGGTTCTCTATTGGGTTCAAAAAGGTATATGTTTGACAAAGTTTGATATTTAGGCCGTTTAATAGAGGGTGTTATTAGGCCAAATAGGAGTGCTTATATGTCACAAAAAAGCATGAAAGGAAGGGAGTTGTTTGTGATTCCTTCTTGTTAATTTCTGTCTGTGCAGGCCAAGGAAGTGGAATGTGTGTGTAGTGGGTTCTCATGATCTCTTTGAGCATCCTCACATCAATGATCTTGCTTACATGCCTGCTATAAAGGATGGAAGGTTTGGTTTCAATCTGCTGGTTGGTGGCTTCTTTAGTCCCAGGCGATGTGCAGAAGCAGTCCCTCTCGATGCCTGGGTCTCAGCGGATGACATAATCCTCGTGTGCAAAGCCATACTGGAGGCTTATAGGGATCTTGGCACCAGAGGGAACAGACAGAAAACAAGAATGATGTGGTTGATTGATGAACTTGTGAGTAATCATTCCCTTAATTCTACATTGTATTTGATCCAGTTCTATGAATGATATATATCTTTCTTAAGCATAAATTGCCCTATTTCATAGCATTGAGTCAAATTTCTGATTTGTTTATAATATTCTCATGATTATTCTATTTAATTTAACAAAATGCAGGGAATAGAAGGATTCAGGTCTGAGGTAGTGAAAAGAATGCCCAACCAAGAGCTGGAGAGAGCTGCTCCTGAAGATCTAATTGAGAAGCAATGGGAAAGGAGAGAGTTAATTGGTGTCCATCCACAGAAACAAGAAGGCCTTAGTTACGTGGGTCTTCACATTCCGGTGGGTCGAGTCCAAGCAGATGACATGGATGAACTTGCTCGTTTAGCCGACACATATGGCTGTGGCGAACTTCGGCTCACTGTGGAGCAAAACATCATAATTCCCAACATTGAGAACTCAAAGCTCGAAGCCTTACTCGGAGAGCCTCTATTGAAAGACAGATTTTCACCAGAACCGCCTATTCTCATGAAAGGGTTGGTGGCTTGCACTGGCAATCAGTTCTGTGGGCAAGCCATTATAGAGACAAAGGCCAGGGCCTTGAAGGTGACTGAGGAAGTTCAACGGCAAGTGGCGGTGACTCGGCCGGTTAGGATGCACTGGACAGGCTGTCCAAATAGCTGTGGGCAGGTTCAAGTGGCTGATATTGGTTTCATGGGGTGTATGGCAAGGGATGAGAATGGGAAGCCTTGTGAAGGTGCTGATGTTTTTCTGGGAGGCAGAATTGGGAGCGACTCACATTTGGGAAATCTTTACAAAAAGGGTGTTCCTTGCAAGAACTTGGTGCCATTGGTAGTGGACATTCTTGTTAAACATTTTGGAGCTGTACCAAGGGAGAGGGAAGAGAGCGAGGATTGATTCAAACAGCAAGATTACTTCTTCTTTTACCATTTTGGATGACTCCCTGCAAAGCATTTGTTCTGGGAGAGGGAACGTGATGCATCAAAGAAATCCTTATGGGACTAAAATTTGTGAGAGGGAGGCACATTTTAGTGCTACACCCAACTTTTAACATGTTGGTTTTATAGGTTTGGTACGCTATAAGTACTCTGTTTGAATTAACTTATGTATTAAAACAGCTAAGAGTTGAATTGTAATATGAAAGTAATAAAATAGGAGGCTTTTGGTGCACAGATGTACAGTGACCTCACTCCGCCCGCCAGGGAGGAGATATGCGATAGAGAAAAAAGGGTTAGAGGGGTTCTCTGGTGAAATCCGGTAAAGCCAGTCCAACGCTCAAGTTAATAAAGGTAAGTTGAGAGAATTTAGGCAGAGTTTTGTTAAGATGAGAAATGCATACCTGGGTGAGTGCCCTTGCCTCCCTTATAAACCATCATCCTGGCCTTCCCTTTTTAGGGTTTTAGGGATTCTCGCCAATAACTCGTTATTGACGTGTATATCCCCTCTCTAGAATATTGGGAAGGAATTTAGGTGAGCTAAGAGGTCGAAGAGCATTAGATAGAATTACTGGAAATGGTCGAAGAGCATTAGTAGCGAACACAGAAATGTAGTCAAATGCCTTTTTTTTAGCTAAAATTTGAGCAGAACCCATAAAAATCACCCCACATTGGACTCAATAGTGTTGCTTATTTTTTGGAGTTGCTACAGTTACTAGATAACTTTAGTTACCACTTGAGCAACTCCAAATTAATTTTTGGGTGTTTTATATTCATCAGCCCTCATAGAAAAAGTGAAATGAAATAATAATAAAAAAAGAATAAAGATAATATTTAAATGGAGCAAAGAAAGAATTAGAGAGTAGGATGTATGATGTATTTGAAAAGTTGATAACTAAAATTATAAAGGCAAAAATGATTAAGAGGTCTCTAATGTATCACTTTTTATTAAATCGCTTCCTAAAGTTTAATTTTATCAATTTACTCCTTAAAGTTAGAACCCTTATCAAATAGATCCTTTCACCCACCTTTTATTATGGTGTTGTTACATCATACTTAATCAGAAAGCGATATGTGTCTCATTTAATAAAAAATAATAAATAAAATAAAATTATGAATATAAAAATTGAAATTGAAAAAAAAAAGGTTGGCCAAACCACCTTCAAATTCCAATAGTCTTGGGGTGGCAAGCTTTTGAGGGTGGTTCGGCCACCCCCTTTGTTTTTTTTGTTTTCTAATTTCAATATATATAGTTTGAAAATTTCTTTTCTTTTTATATTTTGTTATTAAAGAGAACACGTATCGCCTTTTGATTGGGTATGACATGGTAACACCGTTAGATATTTAACGGAAAGTGAATGAAATGATCTATTTGATAACATTTCTAATCTTAAGAAGTAAATTGATAAAATTTAAATCTTAGGGAGTGATTTGATAAAAAATGATACCTCTAGAAGCTCTAGGCCATTTTTCCAATTAAAAAAAAAAAAAATTACAAAATTGAGCTCAACATTTTCTTAGTTCAATGCTAATGCTCTAAACCCCGAATCCTATACATCCTCTATGATATTAACATTGATAATTGAGCCGCAAAATGCATTATGCTTATTAAGGGTGATAAAATATGATCATGCAGTATCGCAACTATAGACCTACTTGGGCTTTGAAGTGACAGAAAGTTTTTTCTTAAAGTCGACGGATTGGGCTAGACTTGCAATAATGCAAGCAACTAATTTAATTTTAATGACATAGTGAGCATAATTCAGCATGGATTAGCTTTAGGGGTTGTCTGGACTTTTTTCTTAATTTTAAGCGGTATATAAACTTTTCCTTAAATTTTAAGGACATAATGAGCATCGTCAACATAAGGCTTCGTTTTTTAATGCCCTTTGAAGGGTGGGTTTTTATTTATTTATTTATTTTTAATTTTTTGTTTGAAAAAATATTTTGATATGAGATAAAGGTAAAACCAGTTTTAAGTGTTTTGTATTATAGATTTTTGTTAATATTTTATTTTAAAAACAGAAAAAAAAATTGAGAAAGTGAATTGTTTAACATTTTTTCATTGTTTTCTTTTTTGTGAGTTTAGGAAAAAAAAAAAACTTGTTGGGCCGTGGGCAAGCAAGCCCACATAACCAAAACATCAACCCACTAGCTCGGGTCCCTCATCTGCCCATGATGAAAAGGCTCCTTTGCCTCCCTTTTTTTTTTCTTTTTTTTTTTTTGTTGAGAAAAATAGTCCTTACAAAACTATTATTTGAATAAGAACAAACAAACCCTCAATTTTTGACTTTGTGAACACAAATGTGGTTGGTGGGATGGCTAGAGCCTAGTTTTAATCAACAGAACCTTGACTTTCGGAAAATGTTTGAGCCCTCTTTATTTCTTGTCAATTACAAACTGAAAAAAACAAAAGAAAAAAAAATTAAAAAAAAAAAAAAAATCAAAAGATGGATTTTCTTATCAATTGGGAAAGTCAGCATGACTTGCCCCACGACACTGGCAGTCTGGCACAGCCCCACAATAAAATATTAAGGAGTAATGACACCGTGTTTCAACCCATTATTGAACAACTTGTTTTTGAGTAGTTTAAATCAAGATTAATTAATAGTTGTTGAAGACAAATGGGATGGAGACGTGTCTGAGAAAAATCAACCCATATCGTCTAGGACTTGATAAGCATTTTGGACCATACAATATTGATCCTGTGCCAACCTAAACCATATAAAATTTGCTAATTAAAGTCGGTTTGCAGCCAATTCTAAATGTATAACAACCTTTTATATATAATTCAATATCGGATCCTTCTAGTTCCATTCCTGCTATGATCATTGATTTCATCCATGAGGGGATGATACTGTTTTTTTTTATACACATTTTAACAGATTCTCTATTATATTTTATATTTGCTTTTAAATCTTATTTTTTATTCTTTTTTAATTATATTTTATTTCTTCTATTTTCATTTGGAAGAGAGAGAGAGAGTTTAATTTGGACATTATGCTACAGTGAATAGCAAAAACAAATGTATTTAGCTCACTTTTAACAAGGCAATATTAACTAAATTTAAGGTTTCGCTATGAAAGTCTCATATGATATTGGATCACATGTTGCTGTATCCGATGACATTTTTAAATGGTCTTGACATCATAAAAACAAGACCAAGGGGCCAAGGAAATTTTTTGGTTCAATTATATGGATCTAATAACATAAATTTAAAGAAGGTTTTCAAAAGTGGGGGAGGGGCCATGGCTCAGACCCCCTCCTAGCCTGTCTCTGATGTTAGTATTAGTTATAAGGGTTTAATTTTAGTCTAATTTCAATTGAAATTAGATCTGTTAAAATTGAAACATGTGTCTCCAGTAATATAATTGGTGTATGGATATTCGATATCCTAGATTGACAGGCCTAACAACAAAAAAGGAAGCACAAGATCATGCCTAAATCCTCATGATGTTGGAATTACAAAAACATGCCTAGATGTGGTCTAAAAAATAGGATATGAAGGAAATTAGCAAGAGGGAACATGGTGTGAGACAAAATGTGGGCTACGCTGATGAATGATCCACCAAGTTGGAAAATGGGAACAAGTGGAAATCAAAATCCTATGCACTTTTTGAAGCAAATGTTCATGGATAAGTGGGGGCCCTGTTCTAGTAAGTGTAGTACATTGAATTTGTGCCACTGCCATGTAGGCAAAGATCTAAGAGTAAATCTGACTGCTCAGAAGTTTTATCCTATAAAAAAGACTTTTATACACTTTTGGATATCCTCCATAGATTGGCGGATTTGGAATTTTGGAGGCACCCTTGCTTTCATTGGAATATTGGATATCATTGTTCCAAGAAATTTTATCCAACAAGCATGCACTTCAAATCTATTTTACGTGGATATCACTCACTAGTTTTTAGTCAAAAATGTCCTACTTACAAATTATTCAGACAGCAAGACAATACAAATGTATGCAAACATTGGGTGGAGTGTAGATGTTCTTGCTCACAATAATGAAATCAAATTACTCAATAAGATCATAATTTTAATTTATTCAGAGTCTTGGGATTGCGTTAAGTAATTTAAAAAGTGATTTTAGTACATAAAAAGATATGCCAAACAAAACAGGTCAATTTAGTAAAAAAAAAAAAACTTTTTTGATTTTTTTTGGTTTGTTTTAAAAAAGCCCAAAACAAAATAAGGCTTTTTCTATACATAAAAACCCTATTTTCCAACATAATCCAAACATGATCTTACTCCTTTTTGGGTTACATTATTAGAATTTCCATTCATTTACCTTATATATATATATTATGTAAAAGGGTCGATTGGCTGGAACTAGAGACTAGAAAGAGAAAGATTTTAATGGCCGTGGAATGCTAAATTGCTCTGACAACTTCATGGATGGGGCACTTGTTCTTGTATAATAGAAGACACATCATGTGAATATATAGCGCGTGCATTAGGAATGCGAAAAATTTAGCTCTCACGCTCACACATGAAGCGGGATCTTCTGCAATTGTCTGCTCTCGATTACATTGTAAATGGACAGACAATTAAGAAAGACCTCTAATAGGCTTACGTGTCCGAACAGGTTTCGAACCGCCATAGCAGCCGTTCAAACAGATTGATCCATCAAAAGCGTCTGACAACTGCTAGCAATTCCAGTCGAGCATGATGTAATCAAAGGCACACTTCCTTGTCAATATCATAGGGGTATTGTCACATTGAGAGGGGTTAGGCGGTAAGATACAGAGCCGATCACTATACGCCGTATGTTCCAAATATGGAGTCAATAATCAGAAGTGAGAAGCCTTAAAGGTTGAGTTCGCTTTTATAGCCCCTTTTTTTTTGTATGGCTCAACATTTTTATAGCATTTGCTTAGCAAATTTTAGGTGGATACGGAGCACCATTCTGGGGATAGGGAACTATGGAAGATACCTTTTCCTTCCTGTGATAAATCATCTAAAAGATCTCCTGGAATTTGATTTCCCTAGCTACCTTTTTTGGGCCTTTTTCAGTGAATCCTGCAGCCATATCCCTCATTTTGGCCTCATTGAACCATACAACTCCTTGTTACCACACAATTCGACTTTGCTGGTCAAATCACACGTTTTCTGAAGCGAGCATATGCAATGCACGCAAGCTTGGTGCTTGGTAGATTTTTAGGTCTTTGCAGTAGTTGATTTTCATGGCTGCCTAAGATTCTTCAAGCTTTGAAAAAGAAACTTGGAAACTTATCCATTAGCTCGTCACAACTCAAACTACTTTACCCTTTTGCAACCATGTTTTCAATGCGTCAAACAATGATCCCAGATCGATGATGGGGCGAGAGAATCCTTTGATAGAATATGCTACAATCTTAATTAAGTATTTTTACATGATTTACGTAAAATTTCAATTATATGTATATATATAAGCTCTTAAGTACACTTTCCGTGTAAGATGGTTTTTAATTAGAGTGAGTTATACGTACCTAATATTTATATCATTTGGTATTAGAAACAGTCATACGTCGAGTATATGAATAAATTGTGGCTTTATGGTCGAGTTGCAGAGGAAGTGACCTATATATAGACCGAATTAAAATGTCTTAATATATGAGTACGTACATAGTATTAAGTCATTAAATAATAATAAATGAATAAAACCGCCTATAGAGAAAGACTATCTGAAAAGGCGATAACTCCATAAGCTGAATATATGCTAATCTGAGTGCATGTCTCCTAGCCATATATGTAGATGCAACCAAAGTGATGGACGGTACAGTGAAAATCAGCCGCTTTTCCTATGGCCAGTAATGAGACACCAAATGTTAGAAACAGTTGTTCTTCTTCGAACACAACAAAAAAGACGAGCCGTGTAAGACCAACATTACTTTTAAGTGTGGATAACCTTATTGATATATGCTTTTGCCCAATTGTCTGATCACTACTTTACATTTTAAGGTCATCGCTATAGAATTTCATAAAAGAGACGAGAGCATAGAAAATAGAATAATTTTTGTTGTTCATTCTTTTTTTTTTTAATTTTTTTTATTTTTTTTAATTTTTTTTTATTTTTGTCTATCTTTACATATGTAGACAAAAATGGTCCCACAAATACAAAATGAAGCTCTTTGAAAAAAGAAAAAAAGAAAAGAAAAAAAGCTACATATGCAAAGATTGACAAAAATAAAGAAAAAAGATGGACAACAAATATTTCCTTATAAAAAAAAAAAAATACAAAAATGACGTGGTTTGGTATGTGGCTTACATCCACAGCCTTATATGCTACATCTATTATTATATTTGATTGAGCGTCTAGCATCCACCCTGCTTTCATTTTAATTTTAATTTTTTTTAAAGGTCTGACTTGGCGTGGTTGACTAGGCCACGCTAAGAAAGCATGGGCGAACGCTAGACGTCAAACTAGTCTAGTACTACTACTCTATCTGATTTGAGTATAAGACTCTATTTATAGAGCTTTGCAAATGATTTGAATAATTTCAAATACAAGCAAATATCTTAAATTATAATAACTAAATTTTTATGTTAAATAATTACTTATCTCAAAAGCTTAATTTAACTAAATTCCTTAATTTAAGGTAATCAAATCATCATTTATCATAAAGAATTTATATCTTTATCAATCACCTCCCCATATACTATATATAATGTATTTAGAACATAAACTTTTGACTAATGTTATTCTTGTATCCCTATTGTGTCTCTCTAAAAATGATGTACCTTTTAAAGTTACTATTAGATTAAAATTTAATTGTAATTTTAAAAGCTACATAATTTTTGGAGTGACAAAATAAGAATGACATTTAACATTACTCTAAACTTTTTATGCATTTAGGATTGCAGATTTTCTTTTTCAGAATAAGCATGAATGAACCATACTTTATGTTGGGGTGCAACAATGCGTTCTACTCATGTAGATGGCTCTTTGGTGGAGTTGTGATGACGTGCTCGCCTTTTAAGGCAGTAGCTATAGCTTAAACTGAACATTTCACAGCGGGTGAGAACCCCAAGGGGAAATTATACTGGTCGCCCATTTCCGCTCTATTTAATTAGAGAAAAAAAAAATGTGGATGGCTCTTAGAACATAACTTTTGAGATGCAATTTTAAATGTCATAAAAGACTTTAATTTTCTTTATTAAATGCATATACCAATTAATTTTTAGCCAAAATAGTTAAAGCCTGGATCTAACACTTTATAAAGAGCTTCCTTGCTATAAGCCTTTGTTAAGATCCAACCTTAAACGTTGTGTGGTGCCTTTGATTAGATCTTGATGCTTTTTGGATTGATATTCGCAACAAGAGTTTCTTACAAGTTTCTTATTATGACATGCTGCTAATTGCATCAACTTATATGTCCTAACATGTAGAAAAAAAAAAAAAAAACTCATTTTGTGTTGCTTCACCCAAGCGTTTGATATGTTATTGATAGGGTATAAAATAAGTGTGAAAAATAGTAATTTTTTTTTAAAAATAATTGACATAAAAATTCATTTAAAACACAAAAAATTAACTGATAAAAAATAAATATACAAATAAATGAAAGTGTAGCATTACTCTCAGCAAAATTGTGTTGAGAGTGAGTACTCAAGTGTTAGCCTGTTACGTCACAGTCATTATGTGGAAAAGTGACGCCGAGGCCATCCTGAAAGGAAATAATGCATGTTTTTTTTTTTCTTTTTTCAAAAAAAAAAAAAAATTTGGAAGTGAAATAATGCATGCTGAATTATAAAGGAGAGGGATGGCTCAGTGCCGTACTGCAGTGGCCTTTCTCTTTAAAAATCTAATGAAGATTCGTACTTAGCTAGCTGTTCGGGATGTTTGCCCATCGAGCCCTATAGGGCTCCAACTATAGCTCAACGTAAACAAGGCCATCATTGATAGCACCAAGAAAAGGAAAAAAGAGAATGCAACTCTGAATGGCCAAAATTGGTTCATTTTGGATTCCAGGTATCTTTGAGCAGGAGTAGGACCCTTGAGATGATATATTTTGGATTTCTGTAAATCCTCCTCATAATTTCTTATAAATCATATATACCATATATATGGTTGTTTGAAGTCTTATTTTTATCACCAATTTGTTCGAATAAGAGTATAACAATCAAAACTGTTGAAGGAAGAAATTAATTGAGAAAGAAAACTCCGATTAGAAATTCTGTTGCTGATCACTTATCGAGCTTGCAGAAAAAGGATAACATCTTTCTTTTACAGCAATTACTTTCATGTATAGAATTATCACAGTTATTTCATACTTGATAATGTCAACAAGTGATGGAAAGGAAGAAAGGAAAGGAAATTTTCCTTTCTTTAATTACTTGATTTTTCGTTTTAATCCAAATGGAGGATTAGCAAAGCTGCAGGATATAGCATCTAGAATGAAATTGTATTTAATCCCATTTTCAGAGTTTCCCAGAAAAGAAGGGTTGCCCTAATCATTTAAGAGAGAGATGGAGAGGAAAAGGAAAAAGTGGACGGCATATATATATCTTGAGATAAAATAAGGAGGAGCGATGTATAAGCTGCATCTTTTCGATAGGACAAAGAATATAGATTAGGCTAATCAATATGTAATAAATGAAAACAAGTTTATTGGTGACAACTCCCATTTTAATGGTTAACGTGATAAATATTATGTAGACTGTCACATTAGTTTATAAATATTATAAATGTTGTACGGATTGTCACGTGACATTAATTTACTTACGATAAACATTGTATTACCTCACAAAAAACTCAAAAATATTACTAAAAACTTGATCATTTTCCTGTTCTAAAGTTTTTGGAGGATTGGGTGACTCAAAGCTTAGGATGGATATATATGATATTCAATTGTAGGATTTTGATAAGTAATTCTACATAATTTAAACAACCTTGATTTCAAAACAGGTACGAAATAGAAGTTGCTTTATGCTTTGCTTCCATGATAGAAGTGAATGGGGACATCTTGAACATGATTGCAAATCATAAAGCTTATCAGTCATCTTGGACATGATTCCATAAACGTTTTCGAATAAATAGTACTCCTACATCCCTTTCTCCTTTTCAAAGGTGCCACTTCAAATGGAAAAAGGAGCATCGGATTCTAGGACAAAGATCCTCTTAGCCGTTTTATGATTAAGATTGTATTTTGTTTCACCTATTAATGTATATTATATCATATTATTTAAAGTTTTATAAATGATATAACATTATGTATTCTGTTGAATGCACCAAAATAACATCTTGATTATAAACAGGTTCCTCTTCATTTCAGTTAAAATGAAAAGAATCACAAGTGATTTGGTAACAAAAATCATTATGAGGATGACCTATCTCGCAAAATGCTTATTAGATAAGGCTTCACTTATAGCTTTTATGGTTAATTAGTAGGTTCATTATTTAGAAATGGACGAATTTTTTTTTTTTTTGTAAGAAAAAATAAAATTTGCGTTAAAATTTTTTTTTAAACTCAATCTATTAAATTGATATATGTTTTTAAAATATATGATTTTCAAATTTATTTTTAATAGACTATAAGAGCATGTGAGAATCACGTGCTCTAAGGACATATCTTAATTTAATAGATTCATCTTTTTTTTTAAAAAAAAAAAAATTATTCCAAACCCAACTTTGTAAAAAAAAAAAAAAAAAAAACTATATGAAATCTTATATAATTTTTTCAACTGTTTATATTTAATTTTAAATTTTTTATGAGAATGAGATAAATTAAAATTCAATTTGAACCGTTAATTTTTTTTTTTTGTTTTTTTTAACATCACCTAAGTCAAATCTCGTTGCCTATGTTTCCACCAATAAAGCCTATGTGTTGGGAATCGGAAAAGTCATGTTAATATGTGACATGGACCTAACCTAGCAATTATACAAGTAATACGGATTGTAGCTCACTGCCATGGCAGCATAATTGTTTGTTTTAAAAGGAAAGTACGCCATGAATGACCAAAGCCAAATAAGTGAAGATGGTGAATTATTTCTGTTTGTTAACAAATCGAGTACTCCTTCCCCTCAAGCGAAAGAATGTGTGCTATAAAACAATATAGATAAAAAATTAAAAAAAATTTAAAAAAAAAAAGTAGAGAGGAATAAAAAGAGACTCCAATCTATAAGGTTAGCTTCCATGAACATGGCTCAAATAATGCATTTTGAAGTTTTTCACATTCTGCCTAAGCATGCCAAATTATATCTATGCGTGCTTGCTTTCTTTTGTGGGTAACTTTGCCACATTGTATGAAGATTGCCCCGCCCCCCCACCCCCCCCCTTTTTTTTTGGTTTTTGCACTAAAAAATTAAAACCCAATAATCACTAATATATCTTCTTTAGGAATAATCCATGACCCACTATACTTCACTCTTCATAGATGAACAATTGAAGGATAGACCTTGAAATCTTTTGCAAATTCGGATAATGCCAAGAAGGTGTGGAGTTGGGTTTAATTAACAAGTTGCAAATATGAGTTGGGTTTATCCAATTATAAAGCTTGCTTATAATGAACGAGTTGGATTCATCTAATGTAATTTGAAGTGATTTATAATAATTGGATAAGTTGGTGAATTTGGTTGGGCCAATGATAAATGTAACCTAAATTGGTATAGCTTGTTTTACTCAATAATCATCTTAGGTACGTCATGCCCGGTTAATTAAATGATTATATTTTTCTTGTTATCAGCTTAAACTTTTGAGATAAGAGATAATTTAACAAACCCAAATAAAACATTTAAATCAATACATAGAATTAAATAACATTTTTCTTTGAAATTTGGACCCCCTTTTTTTCAAGTTTTTAGAGAATTGCCAAAACCTAGCTAAAAAGAGAAAAAGAAAAAGAAGAAATAAACATTGATATGGATAAAATGAACCAAATTCTCCTATTTTTTGATGTTATTCCATCGAGATTTCATGATTTTTTTTTATTTTTTTTTTTAAAAATCAAATAACATATATATGATTTTTCATGAACATTAATTTCTTTCAAAGGTTGGAAGAATTTTTTTAACTCAATTTTTAAAATTGTCATGTGTTTTTTAAGCATGTGAGAATCACGTATTTTTTAATAATTATATTAAAAAATTATGTGTTTATCACATGTTAATTAAAAAAATTATATGTTTCTCACATACTAAAAAATATATTATAATTTTATAAATTAAGTTCGAAAAATTTCTTCCAACCAATTTAAAGGAAATCTATACCCTTTCACATTTTTAATATTGAGTTTAATAATTCCCCTTGTTCAACAAAGAATATTATTCACTTAAAAAATAAAAAGCAAAGAAATTTTTTCAAAGGAATTGGTTTAGAATCTTTAGATGCGTTGAAATTTCCCCTTTTTTTTCTATAAATAAATAATAATAAAATAAAATTAAAAACTTGAAATTAAATCTAAACCAACTAAAAAAATTACAAAAAATTTCATATAGTTTTCTTTTACAACAACTCAGCGAAATCCTTATTCACAATGTTCCCATTCAACCTGAAAAAAGTGAAAAGCCACGTTGGAGAGTGGTAGTATTCAGCTGTCGACCTGTCCGGCCAATCAGATGGCTAACTGTTCACTGTCCTTCCGCAGAGTGCCACAGTGTACCAGTTCCTTCCAGTGTTTTTTTAAGGCCTGGACCACCTCATATTGACACGTGTCGGATCTACGGCCGCTTCCCTAGGCTTGACGTCACGCTAGTGGGCCCCGCACTCGCGAGGATTCTAGTTCGAATTAATCCGTACACACAACCGACTTGCGTCCACCGATGATGGGAACAAGAGAGGGTAGCCATACGATCTCGGTAAGTCGGAGATCACAGCGGCTCGAACATGTGAGCTGCAACGCACCGCCGTATCACTTGGGTCCCGCTCTAGCACATGAAGACCGCCGACAAAACTAGATTCGCTTCAGAGATTACGAAAGGACGGAGACTACCATAAGGATTTTTCTTACTCATATCATATTAACCCTTTTTTTTCAAAACAATAATTTATAATTTATAATTTACAATTAGAAAATGATTTTGCAGCTTGAAAAACACAATTATTCTTTTATATATATTATATATATATATATATATATATATATAATATATTTAGTAAAGATTAACGTAGGCCTGGGTTGAATGAACAGTAATTAATCCAGGCCTAATTTTATGTTTTTGTGGGCTTCTCATTATTAAAAACATAATTTTTTTTTTTTTAAAATTTCATATAGCCTAAGCTGAATTACTGTTCATTCAGCCAATGCTGATATCTATCACTGCTCTATATTTTTTGCACACTACAATCACATCACCACAATACTAAAGTGACGTAGCATGGACTAATTATAGTTTTTGGATAATTTTTATTGAAAAACATATTCAAAGATTATTAACATATGCCACCTCGACATATTGTGATTGTTGTATGAAGTATAAGTATAACATTACTTTACTTTGAACTAGTTTATTTTTTGGAGAAACATTAAGGTGGTAGGTGTGTTTTCTTAGTATTAAGGCTCTATTTGTTTTAGCGTAAAATATTTTTTGTTTGAAAATATTTTCAGAAAAAATTATTTTTTAAGAAAATTTTTTCTGCTAAAAATATTTTTCGGCGTTTGGTGCGTACAGAAAGTCACAAATACTTTTTTATATTTTCATTTAATCATATTAACTTATAAAAATTAATTTTTATTCGCAACATAAAAATATTAATATAATTTTTTTTTTTAAAAAAAGTAACCTAAAAATTTGATTTATGTCAATTGGCCCGACGATTTGAGAATGAAAAACTCAAACTCGATCGGAAAATAATTTACAATTTTTAAAAAAATATAAACTATTTTACCAAAATTAAAGAAACTTTTTTGGTCAAACCGAAAATATTTTTTGTTAACTATTATTTTTTGTGGCACAAAAAATTAAAAAATATGAAAAATATTTTTTAAAAATTATTTTACGCCAAAATAAATGGAGCACAAGTTGCTTAGCAGAGAAAAAAGTCAACGTTATTTTATGTTTAAATAATTGAACCTTATTAATTATAGCCTCAATAACATGTATTAGTAGACCGATTTGATACTTACAAGATATTGAAAGTGAAATTACAAAAAATTAGAAATAGAAACAAAACTAAATCGAATTGAGGCATGAAAGTTTGGTAAAGTTTGTTTATAGAAGATTCAACACTTTTGTCAACTGCAGAAGTTTAGAAATTGAGTAATGTTTCATATCTTATTCAACCATTCAACCTCTGTTCAACTTGTTTACAAAAAAAAAAAAAATTACTTGCCATATAGAATAAGTTGGACAAAGTTTGATGGTTAAGTAAAACATGAAACATTATTATTAAAAATTAGTGTAATAGACATTTTTATACCCTTTTATAATATAAGAATATGATTGTTCGTGGTATTGGTCTAGATCAATTATACATAATTGGTTGGTCTAAAGCTCCATAAAAATAAATAAATAAAATAATAATAATAAAAACACCTTTCTTCAACCTAAAGCCTCAAGCTCTAATAGTATTTCTAAATTATTTGATATAATATACTGAAATAATTGATGCTGATAAGTTATTTTATAAGATCATTAGACTAGAAGAGTGTGGAAATCTAAGTTCATATATGGCATCAACTTTTTTGAGCAAATTATCAAATGTCAACTATGAATTCACAGATTGTCTGAATTGGAATAGACTCTTATAATGGTTTATTTCTAGATTAATTCTTGAGTTGACCCACCAATAATTTCACTTGGTCAACTTGTTCATACCATTACAATTATTTGACTCCATTCTATTTTGTAAATTTAGATTTACTATGAAACTTCATTTAAGGACAAAAATCAAAGTTAGTGGTTTCATTGTTTTTTTTTTTTTTGAGAAAATATATTTACCCCCTCAAATTGAGGTTTCTTTTGCACATGTATTCTGAAACAATTATATGTGAGTATGTGAGACTTAATTTTCTCAAACTATTATTCCATCGTAGAAGGACCACTCATTTTGTGGTTGGCATTAAAGTAGATGAAAAACGGAGTACATGACACACATATTTTGTAAAGAGGTTTGAAAATAATGTACTTGCTTATTTTGAGAAAATCTAAACAGATGTAGACAATTACAAAGCCAAAGGGGGTGGCCTCCTCCCTCCTCTACTACAAAAAAAAAAAAAAAAAAAAACCTTTAATTGGTTTTTTTAAAAAAATTAAAAAAAAAAATTTATGTATTTCTTTTTCTACTTTGGCCCCTCAATTTCAATATAGCTCCCTAAAGTTAAATTCTTAATTCTGTCCTCCGATGTAGAGCCTTGCTAAAAAAAAAAAAAAAAAGTTGGCCATGTGAACACCCTGAGTGGAGCAGAAGGGTGGCCACTCTAATTTTTTTATTTTTATTTTAAATAATAAGTTAAATCCTAATAAGCATTTTTATATAAATTTTTTTTATTTTAAGTTATTTCTTAATGTATTTGAAAATAAATAAAGAAAAATTCAAACTTAATACAGTAGCTGACAAAGATGTGGCCATACTATCCACGACTTAATGGTATGCCTGAATTAATTGTGCCTTGAATGCTGACAATTACTTTTCTTTCTCCTTTCTAAAAGCCAATGAATTACTCTAGAAATCAACCCCTTAATTTGTAGTAATTAATTACTTTTCCCTCCTCTGGCCGGGTGTCCCTATAAAGCTGGATTTCCATGCATTCACCCCAGCATAACATTTGGCAAAATCTCTTCACCCAAAAAAAAAGATTTCTCCCTCCACTTTTCCCTCCACCCAATCAAAGGCCATGCATACTACTACTGCAACAACAAGCTACATTTGTATGGACACTGTTTGTATTATAATTTACGTGATTCTCTTTCTCACCACTCTTTTCTCATATCCATCCATGAAGAAACAGAAGAAAAAACCTGAAAGAATTGCTGAGCTTCCTCCAGGCTCATTAGGGTGGCCTTATATAGGAGAAACTCTCCTTCTCTACTCTCAGGACCCAAACGTCTTCTTTGCTGCAAAGCAAAAGAGGTACGTGTTTAATTAAAATCTGTTTAATTTTATTAATTAATTTCTTCGAACTTGTTTTAATTTGTTTGTTGTTTATTGTTTAGATATGGGGAAATATTCAAAACCCACATACTGGGCTGCCCGTGTGTCGTGCTGGCTACCCCTGAAGCTGCCCGATTTGTGCTAGTGACTCATGCTCATTTGTTCAAGCCTACGTACCCCAAAAGTAAAGAGAGGATGATTGGGCCTTCTGCGCTCTTCTTTCACCAAGGAGACTATCACAGTCGACTCAGGAAGCTGGTTCAAGGTTCTTTATCCCCTGAGACAATCCGGAAACTTGTTCCGGATATGGAAGCCATAGCCATTTCTGCCTTGGATTCATGGGCCACCGGGCAAGCGGTTATCAATACCTTTCAGGAGATGAAGAAGGTTTGTTAATTTGGCTCGACAATAATGTTAAATTATTATTTATTTCAAAAGTTTAATTAAACCGAAAATAAATTTTCATTTAATTGATATTTTAATATTTTTCATTACTTGTAGACTTAAATTTTTCCTCGATAACTGAGCATGCCGGGAAATGGAAATAGAGCTTTTGTCAATATTTTAACAAGAAAAACAAAAAAAAACATGTTTGTAATGTGAACTTCAGGGTGTTTTTGGCAATATATTAAAAAAAAAACAAAGTTTTTTGTAATATATGCATCTCCTTGATCCTCCACAGCTCTCTTTCGATGTGGGGATTCTTTCTATCTTCGGTCAGTTGGGAGACAAATATAAAGAGAAGTTGAAGGAGAATTACTGCATGGTAGATAAGGGTTATAATTCTTTTCCAACAAACCTACCTGGGACTGCATACTCTAAAGCACTCATGGTAAGCAGCATTATTCTAACCTTGGTAATTAATAATTAATATAATTAATCTGACTTCAGTTTTACCCTTCTCTGCCTCTTACCGACTAATGCATTATCCATGAATTCTTGAAGGCAAGGAAAAGGCTAAGTGAGATTGTGAGCGAGATAATTTGTGAAAGGGAGGAGAAGAAACCACTGCAGAAGGATCTCTTGGGGTATTTGATGAACTGCAGAGATGAAAGGGGGCAAACAGAATTAACTAAGGATCAAATCGCCGACAACATCATCGGAGTATTGTTTGCAGCTCAAGACACAACAGCTAGTGTCCTGACATGGATTCTCAAATACCTCCATGATGACCCCAAACTTCTTGAAGCTGTAAAGGTAAGAATTCCATCAAAATTCTACAAACTTCAAGCAAATGATCTTATATTTCTGTGTGAACGGAACACTCTGCACGAGTCCTGAATTTGTCTGGCAAAGATGGATATACGAAATGATCCTAATAGTAGTAATAACTTTATTACTTATTACTGCATGCAGGCGGAGCAAAATGCGATATATGAAGAGAATGATGGAGGGAAGAGGCCCTTGACATGGGCTCAGACTAGGAACATGCCACTTACATATAGGGTGCGTATAATATGCTGCTTCACTCCTCTAGGGAACAATTTCAAGTAAGTATAGTAGGAATACTTCTTAACAAGTGGATATATTTTAACTTCCAGGTTATATTAGAGAGCTTGAGGATGGCGAACATCATATCTTTTACCTTTAGGGAAGCAGTGGTTGATGTAGAGTACAAGGGTAAGGATTGAAATTCATCAAAAAAAAAAAAAAAAAATGGAAAGAAGAGAATCCCTACAATATTTGAGTGTCCGAATTTGGGTACAAAGGTTGAAGAACCCACCTGTTTTAGACAGTTTAAATACGCAGTTTATCTGTCCGGGACAAATAGCCGTTGTAACCTCCTCTTTGTGGATTGCTTGAATTTCAGTAAAATTTAGACATTCTAATTATAAGGGATTCCTATACGAATTGAAAGCAGTCAAATTTCTGTGATTTTTTTTGTTCTTTTTTTCTTACAAGTTTCCTTTAATATTTTCTGGCTGCAGGATATCTCATTCCAAAGGGTTGGAAGGTATTGCCACTGTTCAGGAACATTCATCATAATCCAGAATATTTCCCAGATCCTCAAAAGTTTGATACATCTAGATTTGAGGTATATATGTGGTGTCAAACAAAAGAGTTGGCATTTAATTAGTCAAATGTATCAGAGATTAGTCAACTGATCAAGAGATCATTATTTTTATTTATTTCTTTAATTATTTTGGTTGTGGGTGGATGTAGGTAACTCCAAAACCCAATACTTTCATGCCATTTGGCACCGGAGGGCACGCTTGTCCGGGCAACGAGCTTGCCAAGTTGGAGATGCTCATTTTGATTCACCATCTAGTAACTAGGTCTAGGTACAGTCAAATTAAACTTAATTCAAAAAATAAGTATATTAAAGTATTAATTAAATAATTTAATTAATTAATTAATTAATTAATTAATTTTTTTATGGTTTTTGTTTGCAGGTGGGAGGTGGTAGGATCTCAAAGTGGGATTCAGTATTGCCCTTTCCCAGTTCCTAAGAACGGACTCCAAGCCAAATTTTGGAAAGAGCCCAAGAGTCCTAATTAGACAAGACGTCGTACGTGTGTCTCTAATCCAAAATCAAACCTCCTATTTTATGATGGGGGTTTCTATCTAATCTGTCTCTCCTATGATATCTTATTTCCATTATGACTCTAATGTGATTTTTAGTAGAATTAAGAATTGGTAATTTGGATGTGACTATATGTATGGAAAAAGAGAGAATTTCAATGGAAAACTTTTTCCGGCCACTAATCTATGATCTCTATTTTTTCTCCAATATTGTACTCTTAGACTTCCGCTTTGATGTGAATAATAAGCAAATAATTATAAATAATTAATTCTTATTTTACTGGATTAATATGACAATATATATCAATAAAAGTTAATCCAAGAGCTAAAATATCAACCCAATAAAATAATAGTGAGATGAGAGTTAAATGTATAACAATACTCTATATGCTAATATTCTCCATCATAGCCGAAATAGCTTCCAAACAAGGGTCTAATGTGACAAAATTGGTCACTTTCTGTCTTTTGTTTATTTCAATGAGTATTTTCAATTCTTTGTCTCACCTTTCACTTGATCCCAAAAGGCGAAAAAAGATAGAAAGAAAAAAAAAAAAAAAAAAAGTCTTAGGGGGTGTTTGGCAAAGGCCTAACCGAACCTTTTTTTTTTTTTACTGTACATAGACTGATGTGCACAGTATATAAACTGATGTGTACCGGCTATTGTTCCTGTCAGCCTTCGAAAAATATCGAAAATACCCCTATATGCATTAATTCTCTCACAAAATGTATTTCTTACATAAAGGGATATTTTCGGTATTATTTTTTTTTTCTGAGATGAACAGTAAAATTAAGAAGACAAGATACTGTCCTTGCCAGTCCGATGAACAGTAAAAAGAAAAGAAAAGTTGGGTTAGGCCTTTGCCAAACACCCTCGAATCTTAACACTTTTCTTGGTTTTGTTATTAAATTACTAATTATTTTAAAAGTTTAAGTTAATATAAAAAGATAAATATAATAATATAATAATCATAGTGGAATTAAAGCCATGTGGACTTTGTCTGCCATGTGTTAAGAGTACTGATGTAAGACGGATCATGGATCACAAGAACCGTTGGAGCTATGAACGACAAACAGTACAGGCAGTGTGCACCTCTTTAAGGACTCGATGGGCGTTCAAACGGTGCCTCATAGCTAGAAATGTACAACCGGTTGCGGTTACGGTTATTGGACAATAACCGCAACCATAACTGGGGCCCTCGATTATTTGATTTTTAGCAACCACAACCGCAACCGGAACTCCAATTGCGGTTGCTAATAACCAATTTCAATGCCGATTTTTAAACTGGTTATTAACATGTAATCGGTTTTGATATTATAGGTCACAAAAAAATATTTTTTTAATTACTTCTCATCATATATATATAAAATAATAATTTAAAAACTAATTATGTATATGATTTTCTCAAGGCATCTTGAGAAGTTATACTCACAAAAGCCCAAGTAGCTTTTTTATATAAGTAAGAAGGTGAGAAAAGTTTGTTCATATTCAATGTGAAACAAGTTCTTTTTTTTTTTTTTTTTTTTTTATTTCTTTCTTCTCTTCTCTTTCTCTCTCTCAAGACGAGCTGGTGCAGCAGCTTGAGCTCCATGCAGTAGGGAGCTTGTCTTGAGAGAGAGAGAAGATAAGAGAAAAAAAAATGAGAGAAGAAAGAAAGAAATAAAAAAAAAAAAATATGAACTTGTTATAAAAAAATTATATATATATATATATAATTAATAACTGCAACTACAATCGGCATAACCAGTTAATTTGGTTATTTTCAATTTCTCAATTTTTTAATTTATCCAATTATCTAATTATAAATTATTAATAATCATTGTACTTGTACATTCCTACTCACAGCGGAGCACATAATATGCTTAACTTGAGTTTCACTTGACGGGTGCCCAACGAGAGTTTGTCCTTCCCTATCCGCTACGTTAGGTACATATCGCTTCACATTGGGGTCACCAGCTATGGTCACTAAAGAGCCACGTGTTGTCAATTTGATTGGCTGCGTTAAAATAGGGGTGACCTTGGCTGGAAGGCACTCAACCCCACGAAGGAAGAGTGACTGGGCGAGGGACCCATAAACAAGTACAAAATCTTGTATTGAACGAACCAACCTCTTTGGTTGTGGATTTTGAAGCCCTGGTGTTTTTGCCGGTGGAATAGCCAACGTTCTGTGGGGCTGTTTGTAAAGGCAAATGTGTGGTAATAAATAATTCAAAGTACACAAACCTTTTGTCTAGATGATTCCAACCAAAATGCCCGACTTATTGAATCCCAGTGGG
>FXXK01000329.1:264718-287453 GCA_900184695.1 Betula pendula
AAGCAAAAAGTTAGGGTAGACCCTTCGTGTTTGCGTGTCAGACTTGAACATTATTGATGTATGGATATAAAATTATATATATTAATCATAATATAATATTTATTTAGTTAAATAAGTCAGATTTTTCAATTTTAATTGACTAATTTGGTATTAGATTCGTATCTATTCACACCCCACAGGTCGTATAAAAACTTGTTAACCCTAGTATTACGTGTTGAATAAGGTCATATCGAAGTATAAGCAAAGACTAATATATTTAACTGTAACTCGACCTATTTAATTAAACAAGTTAGATTCTTTAACTATAAGTTGTTAATTTCGTGTTGAATTCATATCAAATTTACGAGTCGAATAAAAAATTGCACACACTTGGAAAAATGAAAATGGAAAACGTAATCTAAACATCAATCAAACATCAAATTAGGTTTCAACTTTATCGAACTTTTTTGAAAACGATTTTTCTATAATCCGATGGACACCAATTGAATAAACCATGGATAAATATAATCTTCCCAAAAAACAAAAAAAAAAAAAAAAAAAGCAAAAAGTTAGGGTAGACCCTTCGTGTTTGCGTGTTAGACTTGAACATTATTGATGTATGGATATAAAGTTATATATATTAATCATAATATAATTTATTTAGTTAAATGAGTCAGATTCTTCAATTTTAATTGACAAATTTGGTATTAGATTCGTATTTAGTTCACACCTCACAGGTCGTATAAAAACTTGTTAGCCCTAGTATTACGTGTTGAATTCAAGTCATATCGAAGTATAAGCATAAGACATATACTCATCAACTATAACTCGACTCATTTAATTAAACAATTTAGACTCTTTAACCATAAGTCGTTAATTTCGATTTGAATTCATATTAAATTTATAAGTCGAATAAAAAATTGCCACACACTTGGAAAAATGAAAAGGAAAACGTAATCTAAACATCAATCAAACATCAAATTAGGTTTCAACTTTTTTGAAAACGATTTTGCTATAATCGATGCACACCAATTTAATAAAACTAGTGGGGATAAATATAATCTTCCAAAAAATAAAAAAATAAAAAAACAAAAAAACAAAAACGACCCAATAATGCGCCTCATAGCATTTTACCATTATTTTCCTATTTTGAAGTTCATGTTTCAACATTTTATTTCGGCTTAAGTACGCTCACTCTTGACAAAATGCTTGAACCAAACCACACTCACTGAATACATTATTTTGACTCAATTTATTTTATTTATTTAATGTGAAATAAGGATTCGAGTACAAGTATGAGAATCTGTAAGATTTAGGTTATGTTTAGTATGCGAAATGGTTATTCCTTGAAATAGCTTTTATTAAAAATAGAATAAGTAAAATGGATTAACTATTCCAAGATATTACACTCATTCCATTCTTAATAAATGTTATTATTTAAAATAGCTATTTCGCATACCAAACATGTCCTTAAAGTTGAGTATTTTCATGATTGGGCTTGATAATTGACACCAATAGACTATACATATGGCTGAAGGTGTGGCAAATAAACATACATGGTAACTACTGTACAAAGAACTTATAATAACTTGAGCCAAACAGAGTTAAATCTCATATTTGCTCATGCTTAACTCAAAGGTATATTTAATTAAGATCTTTGTTATGATACAAGTCAGCCACTAACTAATTAGACAAAAAAATTGACTTGTCAATTTAATTATTTTAGCATTTATGAACTGTCACCTCAGTTTGTAAGAAAGTTGTAGTACCCAAAGCATCTTTAATTTTAGATATTCACTCCATTTTTTAAAATATCTCATACAATTATCTGGAAATTATTTTGACAGAAGGAATTAAAGGAAGGTTGGTATTTCTAATTCCCGTTAAGCTGCAAAAGTATGATGGAAACAATTTATTTCCATAAAGCTAAAAGATTATGAACTAAAACATGACATATGGGCATTGAATCGTTTTAAAAAAGAGAAATGTTATATATCATTCTGCTTTAAACAGAAATTTCTTACAACTTAGTTTGTAGAAAATTCTTACAAATCAGCATTTAAAAGTGACATGTTTTTAACATGTAAAAAAACACATGCTTTTTTTAATAGGACGTGCTTTTTATATGCTTTTTTAATAGCATTAATAAGAAAGCATGTGTTTCTCACATACTTAAAAGATACATATCATTTTTAGAGGCTGATTTGTACGAATTTCCTACAAATCAACCTTCAAATTTGGAGACCTATAATAAAAATAGAATGGATGGACAGTAGAAATAGAATGATTTTGTAGGATTTGATTGAACATAAAAAGTGCTGAAAGGATCACTAAAAAAAAAAAAGGGCCAGGGCGGTGGAAAAGGGCTTGATTTTCAGGCCCGGATTGGGTTTGGGACGAGAAAAGTCCTCCGAATTTGGGCAAACCCAAATGAAGTTTATAATATGGTCCTACAACCCCATCGCATTTAAGTCTGGAACACCAGAAACTTGCCAACCAGATTCATCAATAATCATTTCAATTTCCAAATTTGGGATGTTAATGATTTCAAATTCTTAGTAGTTTTTCCAATATATATATATATATACACAAATAGAACTATCATTAAACAAAAAATACAATTAGATAGCTAATAAATTTATATGAAGTTTAACTTTTTTTCCCTGATTTTTTTTTTTTTCTGTGTATGAACTTGACTTTTATTTTAGATAATTACACTTATGTTCTCCTTTTTTTTTTTTTTTTTTTTTTTTTTCTAATTTATTAAAAACTGGTTATATAAACTAGTAGTGGGTTATTTGTTAATTGAAGTAGTTGGTAAATCAATCACCCGTAATTAATGGGTTCACCAAAACAGAATATTAAGAAAATAGTTCCTTCAAAGCTATTTCTTGGTTGCAAGTTGCAACTTTCACTCCAAGCTATTTTTGTAATCAATACAAGGGAAGGCCTACAGGGTATCTTCCCCAATGGGCCAATAGGGTGTTTCCATTGCAGTAATATATAATTTTTATGTCCTCTCTGGTTTTCTTTAAAAGTTGTGTGCATGATGTACTTGGTTGTTAGAATAATCACTAAGTAATTAAATTTATAATTTTCTATCAATAAAACTTTAGACAATCAATAATTTTATCATGGATTATTTCTTTCATTTAGTTAATATTATCAATCAATTCCCTTGTAATCTTATTCCTCAATATTTGACCATTCAATAGTATATATAATTTTATTTAGTCAAAAATTGTATTATACTACTTACACTTTATATGGAGTGGTGCCTTCTAGACCCTTTGAACAATATATTTGAGAAGTTGGGCCATATTTAGCCTATAGAATTTGGGTCATAGTATGTTGATATAGAATTTGGGCCTTAGTTAAATTTTCACATCATTAGAGCTTTTTTTTATATGAATGCTATATGACCTTGCTTTGTGAATAGGCATTAGAATTTAAACAAACTAGATATGGTAAAATGTATGTGAGTTACAAGTTTCTTTGACCATATGATCTCGACTCATAAAGCTCATACAAGTTTCTGAGTCAGGAACTTTCAGAGGAAAGTTTTTTCGACTTTCTGTGCTAATGAAAGGTACTTTTTTATCTATGAACTTTGAATTTGTGTCATGACAAAAAGAGAGAGAGATCAAGACAAATGAAACTTATGTTTTAATGGGTGTTGAATTTCCCAAAGCTGAAATTATTTTCTAGGGTGGAAAGTGACTTTAAATTTGAACCCATTAATGTGTTTGGTATTCATTTTTGTTGTCACTAATTTCTATTCTCCACTTGGATATTTGGTTCTTTATTTGTAATTCAGGTTCTCCACAGGTTTATTGATTTTTCAATACAATATTTTGTATTGGAAACTAATCATATGATCAAATCTGCAAGGTTTGAAGCTTAATTTATAACCTTTTGTTTTCATTGTGGCAACATAGGCTTTGATAAGTTTGCTTGCTCTAAGGGCAATTTGGTGAACTGAACTAATGTTTTGTATTTTAGCTCATGAAAGAATATCTAATTAAGTATAAAAAAGTCCTAGTTGATTGAAATTATATATGTTTTACTTAAATCTTCACATCATTTGAGCTTTCTCCATATGAATTATATATGGAGAAGCATATCAATTGTTACTTTATGATGAGAAGCATATCAATTCTAATATACAATTTTAAAATTTTATGAATAAATTTATGTTTAATGCTAAGAATAGGGTTTTTTTCCTTTTATTTTTTTAATTGAATGAGAAAAAAGGTTACAGGAAAAGAAGAATAAGGTTATTCATGATAATTTCACTCACGATGCCTCCACCATTGCTAGGAAAGTTAACCAGATTGCCCTCAAGCACCTCAATTCTTCGTTGGCCATACAGGTGAAAATCCTCCATCCACTTGGAGTCGTGATACTCATCAGCCTTGGGCTGAGTGACTATTCATTCAGTCCAAGGCTAGATGAGAGTTAAAAAAATAAAAAATAAAAAATAAAAATATTTTTCTAATCATGTAGGACCCATCATAAAAAAAAAAATGCCCAAGCTGAATGAACTGTTCATTCAGCCTAGGCTGTGGTTTATAATTACTCACCCACTTGTTCCAACAAGTGAACGGATTGTTAAAGACTTGCTCAATAAGTAGGCTCCACAAAAGCTTTTTTATTTATTTTCCGAATAGCTAACAATATAAACTGAAAAATTGAATTTTTTTTAAAAAAAAACTGTAAAATTGCTGTCATCTCTGTCAATGCTAACTGGAGCTTCACTCAGGAACCTTCCAATTCACCTTAAACAATTCTAGAGAAGTAAACTCTAAATTAGGTGAATAAACGTGAGTCCCACCAAAACCCGTCGCGCAAAATGCCTTTTGCAAATAAGTAATTCCAAGATTCAAGAAGGGAGAAAAAAAATAAAATAAAAGAAAACGCTATTAAAGAATAACGTTGAATAAGATCTCCACCTCCAGTTCGCTCATTTCCGTTGCCTTCTCCTCTCTCTGTCTCGCTCAATTACCAAAAGCCTCTCAAAACCTTCTCTTCTCAGTTCTCTGTGCAAATTAGGGCAAGAATTTTAGATCTCAGAGGCTGTCCAATCAAGAATTTGATCAGTTTTCTCGCATTCCGGTCGCTGATTTCGGTGCTGGATTATAGGTGTCGCTGGTGATTGATTCGCCGATTGATGCTTCTCTGCGAAACTCTGGTTCGGACGCTCTTATGGAATCGTTCTGGAGCCACAAAAGCGCGCCTCACCCGTTGCATTTCGTCGTCGTTGTCTACTTCGCTGTCGGCTTCGCCGTCGCGAGGTGGTTCTTTGACAGATTCGTCTTTCGCGTAAGGTTCTTGCTCTTTATCTGTTTCGCCCTAGATCATTTATTTTAGCGAATTCTTTTTTGTGGTGATTTTTGGCCTTGTGTTTGGTTGATGAGAAACTTGGTTACTTGTGGAAAGGAAAAGTAAGTTTTGAGCTTATGTCTTGTGTTCGATTCATTTGGTTTCAAGAAAGATGAATAAGCTGAAAATTGTGCTGTATTAGGTTTAGTTGAGTAGACGTTCTTGATTTTTCTTTGGTTCCCAGTACTTAGTTGTATAATATGTACAATTTGGAATTATTTTATAGGTTTTATCAGCAAAGAATAAGAGCGTTTAGTTGCTGAAGCTTATTTGAATGCATGATTATAAGCATGTATTTGCTGCTCAAGGAATTTGAATGGTTGAAGTGAGGCATTGATGGTAGAGTGACATTTTGTGAGTCCATGAAATCTAATGATGAAAGAATATGTACAACAATACAGCGCCATCTGTTATGGCTGAAGTTTCTTTGTCACTATCTTTGGATTGAGCATTGCAGGTCTTTTGTCAATCGTGGAGACAAGCTTGCCCTTAGGAGTCGAATCCCTGAAATTGTTGTTTCAACCAATCAAGAAAGTAAAAAGTAAAGAATTTGCTGTGCTATATTTTCAGTTGATGTGCATTCAATTTTTCCATATGAATGATTGCCAATGACATAGAGCAATAGTAAGTAAACTGATAAATTAAATGAAAAGGAACCTAGGAACTTGTGACTGTTGTAATAATAGAATATCAAAGTTACTGGGATTAGATGTTCCCCTTAAAAGCACCACATTACTGCATGATGCTGGTATTCTGTGCTTCAGTTGTTGCATTGGAAACTTTTAGAAAGCTCAACTTGCAAAATAAGTATTTTGTTGCTGAATTTTTCCATTATATGCCCAGTTTTTTACGGTTCATAGTACTTCTTTCTTGTTTGAAGACGTCACAAATCACCTTGTGAATTTTCACAAAACACAAACCGCATACTTTCCCTCTCTTGCTATTTTCTATCTACATCTTCACTTACACATCCATGTCATAAGATGCTTTGCTCATGAGCATACATGCGTCCACTGATGTGATAATTTTTTTTTAAGTATCATCTTTCTTCTAGATATATATATATATTTTTGTTAATGACAAATCTCCGGTGAAACTCCCTTTTGTCTTTGTGATAAAACAGTAGCTCTGTTGTCAATAATTTCACGTTAATGTTATTTTAATTGTTCTTTTTGTTAAAAAAAAAAATTTGTTCTTTTTGTATTTTCTTTCAGAGGTTGGCCATCTGGTTGTTGAGTAAAGGAGCTGTTCCATTGAAGATTGATGAAGCAACACGGGGAAAGATTGTAAAATGCTCAGAGTCAATGTGGAAGCTAACATACTATGCCACTGTTGAAGCATGTATTATCAACATTACATTCAACGAACCATGGTTCAGGGATATGAAAGGATACTTTAGAGACTGGCCTAATCAAGAGCTGCTGTGAGTAATTCCCATGCTTGGACTCTAATGCAATGGGTCTTATTCCTTTTGTTATTGTGCAATTAAAATGAGTAAGTTGCTTGTATTTTGTAAAACTAGAGAAAAGCATTGTCTAAACGCATGTTGGTATGTCTCTGCTTTCCAAAACTTTACTATGGCATTGCACAAGAGGCTTATCTTTTCAGGCATTATTTATGTAATTGTAAGAGAAGAGGGCCAAATTAGTGCAGGTTCCTTGAGAGGGAACTAAACAATTTATGAAATGAAAATTCTCTTGCAACTTTTTGAGAATGGTTAGAGCTATATATATGGTGGCATTGAATGGATGATGACCCAGCTGTGTATATAATAGATGAAACTACAGTTTTTCAGTCTTCTTTTCCCTTTGAGATATATTTTTATGGTATAAATATACATCGTTTTTCAAAAAATCTGTGGACAAGATGGAAGATTTGGCCTTTCTTTTTTTGCAGAGCAGAATGTCTAATCTCTTTTCAAACAGTAATTTGTAAAGGAGGATTGATTATATTTTTTTTGTTTTCAACACCCCCTACGCACCAAATCCTTAAGAATTTTAAGGGATTTCAATTATGTACTTTTGTCATAATAGGCAAGCATAATTCCTCACAGATTTTAGAGGGCATATGCAATATGTAAATGAGTTAGCTTCTCCCTCTTGTTCGCATATTCATGTAGTTGTTACATGGGGTTTATTGCCCTAGGTTTAAGTGACCCTTGCTTCTCTTCTGAATGCATTTGATTGAATGATATTGCTTTCTCTAGACAGCAGGTCAGTTCTGATTTTATTCATACAACATAACTCTGGGCGGATATCTTTCTTTCTCTCTCTCTTTTTTTTTGGGGGGGGGGGGGTACTTGGTAGGTTTGTGATCAAGATGAGTTATACAGTCAAAATGAGTCGGCATAAACTGTCTGAACTGACCATTTCATCTCTCATGTCAGGCTTCCCCTAAAGCTTTTCTACATGTGCCAATGTGGATTCTACATCTATAGCATTGCTGCCCTCCTTACATGGGAGACTCGAAGGAAGGATTTCTCAGTGATGATGTCTCATCATGTAATTACTGTTGCACTGATTGGGTACTCATATATTGCAAGGTATTATTTCAGTTTTTGTCTGCATACAATGGCTTAGCAGCCAGTACTACATGATAAATTTGAATGTTTTTTGTTGTTCTATCATTTGTGCGGGATCTCTTGTAGTGTTCTTTTAGATCCCATTTGTTGGCATAGAGCTGTCTTGATTTCTATTAATTTTACTGTCACGCAACCAGCCGTGCCTGTAAAGGTGTTCTGGATTAATTTTCTCTCACCGTTATTGTCGATTTTGGAACTAGAAACTCAGTGGGTTGAGGATGTCCTTGGAATTTGTAGTTTTTGATTATTAGTGATAGATTACTTAGAAATATATATTGTTAAACAATGGGCTTTTGCTTCATTTTGAGACGGAAGATTGGTTGATACATGATCTAATTGAATATGAATATTTTAATTACGTGATGATGAAATATAATCATTGAGATGTTATATTAATACCAGAGGACTTTTGCTTATCAGATTCATTGTCCTTAACACGATCGTATAGATAATCTAATCTTTGTAGTTTGTATATACTAATTAACTATATATGTGTCGGTGGCTAGCTCTTGGCCTTTTACACTCACACACACACAGAGACAAACATAATTAGTATATAGTTGTTGTATATGTCATGTTTCCTCAAGTTGGGTGGACTGTTTCCCGAGTGATAATGAATAAAGTTTTGGACCATTTAGCAATAAGCATAGTTTTCCTACCCAGTACAAAGATAAAATTAAGGGTTAAATACTTTTTTAGTACCTCTAGTTTGTCTCATAATCAAATAGCCTCTTCAGTTTACAAAAGGGTCACGAATGGTACCTGTGTTTGTGTTATTAGTTGGTTTATAGGATAGGATATATCAGCTACTTTGAGGAAGCCTTGACCTCCAAAACACAGTAAATTGTATTATAGAAAATTAATAATCCACATATATTTCATTATTGATAATTCCTCCTTTAAATAGAAGAACAAGAGACTACCGATTACAAGAGAGACCAATTAGGTATTGACTTCTAAGATTAGGATTTTGCCTCTATTAAGGAAATAAGTAGGATTCTGACTCTATTAAGAAAAGAATCTGAATTGGAGATCTACTCCATATTGGACTTGGAGATCTATGGAGATATGCCCCTTATTGGACTCTAACCGACTCTAGGATCGATGATTACATCAATCACCCCCTAATAAAGGCATTCTAAGACCTGGAAATAACCTTCTCCAACATCGATTTCAACCTGTGAGCTAGGACTTGAGAGATATTTTTATAAATGCTGCCCACAAAATTGATAGGGAGAAAATCTTTAATATCCACCGCCCTTGCTTTCTAAGAAATAAGAACAATAAAAGTGGCATTGAGGCTCCTTTCAAACTTGCATCAAGCATGAAATTCATGACATCCTCTTTTCGAACCTCCAAACAATACTGAAAGAAGGCCAAAGAAAAACCATCGGGCCCAGGGCCTTATGTTTAGATTACCACCTCAAAAACCTCAGTCTTCTCAAAGGCTCTTTCCAACCACATAGCCTCCTTAGCACCAATAGAATTAAAAGAAAGACCATCCAGTCTAGGTTTCTGGGGAGATTCGCTGCAACAATGCAAAGAATTTAGCCTAATCCTGTTATTGCAATATTATCTGTCATTGTGTTGACTCTATGTGACAAACCAGCCCGAGTATGCTGATCCTTACATATCTGTTAATCCATGTTCTTGGAATTGCATCAACTATTTTCATATTTTTGACAGTTTTTATTCTGTGTTTGTAACATTTGTTGTTTTTTGATAAGTTGTTCGTGGAACTATATTCCCAGTTCTAGTTACTTGCATCTTTCTGAGAGTTAGTTGTTGTTTGTTTGCCATGTTAGCCAGTATAGCAGCTTGTCAGCTGCTATGCTTTATAAAGTACATCCATGTTTACTTTCTTAAAACTTCTGGGTACTTTCATTGTAAGTATTAAACTGTTCATGGTAATATTTTTGTTGTCGTATTTGCTTGACTCTTTTTTGGCTTCACATTCATGTCCCATCTTAATATTGCTAATGCAACATCACATTAAGAAAAGCACTTTTGTAGCTGTGCTGAAGTAAAACTATGCAATATCAAGGATTCTCGGTTTGATTTTTTCCGGAGAATCTGTGCGCACTTGTGTTGCGCCTTTTGTTCTTTTTAATAAATTTTCGATTACTTTTAAATTGAAAAGGTGCATCTGTCTTCATCAACAAAGTGTTTGTGGAAGAGAACGATTAAAATCGAAAACTCTTAGGCCTTGGGGGTACTGCTATTTTTGCTTTGTGGTTTTCACATAAGAGTAGGTTGATGGAAGTAAGCAATATTTATATTAATGTTAACATGGAAATATCCAGTGAGGGAACGGCTTTTAAGATTTCCATTTACAGTTTTTTTCGGATTGGCTCGATTATCCTTGCCCTGCATGATGCAAGTGATGTATTCATGGAAGCTGCTAAGGTTTTTAAATATTCTGAGAAGGAGCTTGCAGCAAGTGTCTTCTTTGGATTCTTCGCTATTTCATGGCTCATTCTGCGGCTAATATTCTTTCCTTTTTGGGTTATAAAAGCAACAAGGTTTGCCCTCTTGGTAAATGATTTTATTTCACCATATTTGTTTTTTGTGGTCCTTTTACTTATCTGTTTTTACTGTTGGCATTTCCCAGCTATGATCTTCTTGAATTCTTGAATCTACCGGAGGCGTATCCTACATTCCTGTACTATCTTTTCAATACAATGTTGCTGATGTTACTTGTGTTTCACATATACTGGTGGTTACTTATATGCTTAATGATCCAGAGACAGTTGAAAAATAGAGGAAAAGTTGGAGAAGATATAAGATCTGGTAAACCATTCACTTCTTTCCTATTATCATTTAGTGGCATGAGCTTGTTATTGTAATTTTTTTTTTTTAATAGTTATAAAAAAAAAAAAAAAAAAAAAAACATTCAACGGATCTTTTTGTTATGTCTGGAATCTGCTATAACCAGTAATGCCAAAGCCTTTGGTCTAAATCTCTCTCTCTCACACACACACATACACTCACTTCGATTCGATTCCAAATGGCTAACGTGTATACCAGAGTAAAAAATGTGAAAGGAAGAATTCTTAAATCCAATGTTTAAATGATACCTATATGGTACCCACAAAAATGAAGCTCTGATTCTACAAGTGTCATTTGTTACATTGGGGATACCCATTACCTCAATAAAACTTTCTGCTCCTGCTTTATAGTTTTAGGGTAATTTTGATTGTGATAGTTGTTGAAGAAACTCTTAGTGCTTTCATGCTTGTATAACAATTACTATTTGACATTAAAATGAATTGGAATAGGGAAATGGCTTTCCTGCATCCTACAATATAGGGCTTTTTTTATTTTTATTTTTTTTTATTATTATGGATCGTGTTACCTTTACTATTAATGATTCCAGGAAGCCACTAAGAAATTTAGCTGGCAATATCTCTTCCATATATTTGTTACTGATAGTTAGACGCAATGATGTTGATTGTTTGAATTTTGAAAATCTGGATGCATTTTAGAGAAGGAAAGGCAACATTATCCATTTTGTATTATTTCCTACATAATCTAAAGTAGCGTTTTTATTTTTTATTTTCTCACGTGAGAGTTATTATCTCTATTTAATACAGATTCAGAGGACGATGAATAGGTGGAAGATTTTGATCAAGTTTTCATGCTCTGATCAATGATGTAGCCCCCGTGCTTGTAGGTTTGTCTCTGATCGCAATCGGTCATCACCAATTGTACCAATTGGAGGGGGTTGGAAACTTCATTTGATTTCTAATTTTCCATCGATTCTTGGAGGTAGAGATGAGGATGTAGGAGTCCATTAAGCATATCTCTTCTTGATATCTTTTTGGTGTATAAACAATAGGCTATTCCTGTATAATTGTTTTCTCTGGATAATGTTTTGTTTTGATTAGTCCTTAAACGGATAAATGAAGAAGATCCAAAAAGAAGAAAAAAGAAGAGCTTTTTTCTCATTTTTTCCTGTTTGTGGGCATTGCCTTTATATTTTATTGACTAATGCGAGAATTCACACTTTTATCTCATTACTATCTCTTCTTGCTGATNGTTGCAATGCCAATCTTTATTTGGAATTGTTATTTTTTAATTTTTTTTAACAATCACTAATTAGCACTGCCATATCAGCAAGATGTGATTGTAGTGGAATAAAAATATGGTTTCTAAGATTATTCTATTTTATTATGCCCCTTAAACTATTACAGAACAAGCAACCTGATCCTGCTGTCGTCCAAGAAGTTGCATGATCATGGTGGGTAGTTTCCCAAAGGATCTCATTACTGTTTGGACCTTTCACTTACCTTCACTTATTCTTTGAATGTTAAGATCATTGATTTTTACTGCCAATGGATGGCAACTTTAACTGTCTTGATCCAAATTCTCGTTTGTTTTACTTTTGTTTCTCAGAAGGGGGTTTGTGTTTTCCTAAATTATACCTTGCTGGTGGAGAATATACCATGTATGTTTGTGTTTTTGTTTTCTGTTCTAAAAAACAAATACATTAACAAACAACTTAAAATACAACACCTATAAACATAAAAATAGTTTTCATTTTTATGTTACATCAAAACATTTTTTTTTTCAAACCAAAACAAAAATACATCCTTACAAAACACATTGACAAGTATGCCACATGGATCTCGTTTGACTCGTTAAACTGGAGGTGCCAAGTGACATTTACTTTAAAATTACAAATTTATTCTAAATAAAAAAAATCAAAATTACAAATTATATTTGTAATTTAACGTAACTGTGTCATGTGGCATGTATAGTGAGTACATGATGTGTCGAACGAGAGTCTTATGATATTAATTGATTAGTCTGGCGTGACATATTATTAATTAATTGATTAATAAATTGATGGAGGGAATTAGTTGAAACAAAAGAAAAATATGAGGACCTAATTGTTAAAATTAAAAATGCTATAACTAAATTAAATTCACATGGAAATCTAGGCACTAAATTGAATTTTTACCTTTATGCAATTCCTACTTTGACTAGGCAGTGGACTTGTTCAAACTTCTTTTTTCACAAGGGACTTGAAGAGCACTAACAACAGTTTTTTCTTATATATTTTTTTTAAATGTTGGGAAATAAACTATGTTTTGTTTTCCTATTCAAATAAATTCCACAATAACTTTTTTTATTATATTTTTATATCATTTAAATATTATTTAAATTAGATACTAGGAAAAAAAAAAGAGAAAAAATATCATTTAAATATTGTTTCAAACAAATGTTATAAAAAAGAAAGATAAAATATAAAGTTTTTTATATTAAAATACTAGTAAGGGAACTACTTTTTCTTCCCTAAATTTAGGATACAACTATTGGTACTCTTTTTTTAAAAAAAATAAAAATTATAATTTTTTTTTTTTTTAAAAAAAACTATTGATACTTTTAGTGTTTTTTTAATTTATGGAACAAGTGAGTATGTTTCAAGGATTTTTTTTAAAAAAATTTCTTACATTTAAAAAGGAAAAAGAATTTTAGTGTGGCTGCTGCTGAGCAGCCGTACAATGCCAAAGTCACGTTGCCTGGCAACTTTAATTTTTGGCTGGCATAGCAGTTTCCCAGCAAAACTCCTGGACCCGGAAGCTTATTTTGTTTTTTCCAATCAACATGCTCTACTTCTTTTTGTGATCGTCCATCCCAATTGAAATTCCAACTTTCTCGCCATCATGCGTAAAGGAAGGGGAAATGGGCTAAAAGTTTCTTTTTTCTATAAAAATAAAAAATAAAAAAAATTGTCCCATATCTTTCTAGAGTTTTGACAATATAAAAGATAAAGACCTAAATATTTTATTTTAAAAAAAAAGGGCTAAAAAAAAAGTGGAGGGGTGGCTCTACTCCCACAGCCGCTCTGTTTCGGAGCGGAGGTGAGGGGAGCCACCCATCCAAATTTATAGGAGGAAACGAAGTGTTGGCTACTTGGCTTGTGCAGCCACCACCTAGTGGTGGGTGTGGAGGGGGTGACTTCACCTCTCTCTTCTTCTTTTTTCAATTTTTTTTTTCCTTCATTTCTTTTAAGATTGTAAGTGGCATGGAGACATGAATTCGATACATGAGGCACAATTGATTGGTCTTACGATGATAATATGCCCGCTAGCATTTTTGCTGTTACAAACTGAATGGAGAAATTAATAAAATGACTTATTTGCCATATAAAAATGCTACTCAGAATTCTCTTAATATTTTTGTTTATGTAGCACATTCACATCTACTTATTTTATAAAAACAAAAAACAAAAAACAAAAAAACAAATAGAATATATTTGAAAATGTTGAGTAGCATTTATCTTTGCCGACCAAATCTCAATCAAGCTCTAATCCTTCACATAACCTAACTCATAGAGTATGGGACAATTTCCGTCTTCTCTTTTTTCTTTTTTAATGCAAATTCATGCTTTCTGCAAATACTAAACTTGACAGAAGAATTATATATAATATTTGAGTATAAGGAAGTTCAAAGTACTTAAAATGATGAGAAGAGAGATCGATTAGTTATTAGTAAGGGGTTTATTTATTGAATGCATTATGATTTTTTGTGCCATGAAAACATTCTCCACTCATTAGATTCCCTTGATTTTCGTGCAGACAAACCATGAAAAGGATGAAAATTACTCATCCAAACATGAATTCTTAAGCAAATCTTCTTGGTTTCTTAAGAATAGAATCAACTCTCCCAAGTGTGTTTTTTGAATTCGATTTTATGTCTTTTCAAACTATTCAAACATAATTTCAAAAAGCATTTTCTTTTTTGTTTTCAAAATTAAAACAAATACAACAAAATAGACTTTCAAACAAGCCCAAAGCATCGAACAGCTGCTTGAAGTCTCCAATAGGAAAAGAAGTTTGAACAAGTCCACGAACCGCAGAAAGCTCACTAACTTACCTAATTAAAATACTCAATCTAAAATTTAATTCAAACCCTTATTATTATATCCCTTACACGCACCCAGTCGAAGTGGGAATTGGATAAAGGGGAAAAATTAAATTTATTGCCTACGTTTTTACGAGATTTTAATGTACTTTCAACCTCATATTTTTCTCTCGTACAAATTTATTTTCCGGCAATTTGCACGGGGAATTGCCTAAGTCAATCATAGAGGCCAATGAAGTCAAAATAATCACGCCCTCATTTGCGGGAGATAACACAAACAGACGTGTAGTGCAGGACTAAAAGACTTTTCCAGTCAATAAAATTATAACAAGTTCATCTGGTAAGGAGTGAGCAGCCTCGATCGATTGCCTATAAATTCCTTTGAAAGGCATCCGATAAAATGCACAACTTACATTGCATAGCATAATGAAGATGGGAATCACAATTTCTCTCCACTATCTCCTCCTCTTCGTCATTCTCATTCCCAACTTCACAGCTTCTCAAGTTCTGTTTCAGGTATGAATGTTAATGTTATGACACATATATGCATGATATTTGTATACATAACAATTAAAGTATATATATGAATTTCCTTTCTGGGATTTTGGTGGTGGTCAGGGATTCAACTGGGAGTCATGGAAGCAGGACGGAGGATGGTACAACTTTTTTATAAACAAAGTTCCTGATCTAGCCGATGCTGGGATTACTCATGTTTGGCTCCCTCAGCCTTCGCAGTCTCATCCAGATGGTATGCCTTTACCATACTACTTTTTTTTTTTTTTAAATATTGATTAAATAATTAAAATGTGAGTAGACTTGAATAGTAACATTATGTTTTGAATGATGACTTGATACTTGTCTTGATGCTTGCTTGCAGTGGAAATGCATGGATGACTTCTCTGATAATGTTAATAGTGACCAACTCCTCTCCGTTAGAATTTAATAGAAAATCCTAATGGAGGGGGGTTAAATAAGATATTTTGAAAATACGAGGTACCAAAGTAAGAGTAAAAAAAGTTGAAGGGAGTATGTCAAAATGAGTTAAAGTTTGAAAGACCTAAGTGAAGTTTCTCCAATTTTTTTTAATTTTGCTGTTGGTACCATATATCTTGTTCCTTCCTCTCGCCTAAATTATTATGAGACTTAACAATCATGAGACTTAACAATCATGAGTGTCTTTATAACCTATGAAGTCTACATGGGCTATTTATCTTCTCGGGATGTTACATATTTGTCTCTTCATTTTAGCTGAACTGTATAGTTAATGTTTCTTGTCATCGAATTGTGTCAGTTGTCTATGTTCTTTTCCGGTCTTCTTGCGTGTATTTCAATTTAAAGGAATGTTTCATTCGTTATGTGTGATTGAGGGGAAGATTGTAGTATACTTTCCGACATTGATTTCATTCTTGATTGAATTGAAATCTTGAAAACAATAACATGACTTTTTTTTTGTTGGAAAGTTGGGAGTTGTTTATTACGTAAAAGGTGCTTGAAATTAAGATTTGCACACAAGAAGATTTGTCTTATAAAATGGAGTCCCTGTCAAGAATGAAGGGAATTGCATAATTCTTTGGCCGCTCATTCATCTTATGTATGTTAGAACTTCAACCGTGTAGAAAACCAGTAATCACGATATGATCTCCCGTTCTAGTTAAATCAAAAGGTGAAATGGGAAGTGACACTCTTCCCCAATTGCCCAAAGGCCCTATTGAAGCTCTCCCATCTAGCAGTCAGTAGGTATATTTTTCATTTAGTTTTTTGCAGTACACCTGTTTGAAGTTTGAACTAGCTAGACGTGATCATGGAATTAACCTGCAGAGTCTCAAGGTTTTAACATTAGAATGTGTTGTGGGATGGATAGGATAGGGTAAGTATAGCACATATCTATATATTGATGGGATCTTTGCCAATAATTGTTTCCTTACTTTCTCTCCAGGCCCCCAAGGGTACTTGCCGGGAAGGCTCTACGATCTCGATACATCAAAATATGGAAACCATGATGAACTGAAGAAGCTGATAAAAGCCTTCCAAGACAAGGGGGTTAAGTGCATATCGGACATAGTTATAAACCACAGAACTGCAGAGAAGCAAGATAGTAGTGGACTGTATACCATTTTCGAAGGAGGGACACCGGATGATCGCCTCGACTGGGACCGATCTTTCATTTGCATAAATGACAAACCTATTTCTGGCACAGGAAATCCTGACACGGGAACTGAATTGTGCCGGTGCCCCGATATTGACCACACAAACCCACGGGTCCAAAGAGAGCTATCAGATTGGATGAACTGGCTAAAGACCGAAATCGGGTTTGCTGGGTGGCGATTTGATTTTGGTCTGGGATTTTCCCAGCTTTTTTTAAGATGTATATGGAAAATACTAAGCCAAATTTGCAGTAGGTGAAAATGGCCAGATTTTAGTATTGACAACCCGGATTCCAGCGACGCCAGATTGTGAAATGAAAGAGGATGCTGGAGGAGAAGTCACAGCTTTTGATTTTACGACAAAAGGGTACTTCAAACTGCATTAGTGCAGGGGGAGCTATGGCGGTTGAATGCTCAAATGGAGGTGCTCCCGAGTGATTGGTTTGAGCCAGGAAATGTTGTAACTTTCATAGACAATCATGATACGGTGTCCACCCAAAGTCAGTGGCCTTTCAAAGATGACAAAGTCATGCAGGGATATGTTTACATTCTTACTCATCCAGGGATCCCATCAGTAGTAAGTTCTTTGAAACTTGATCTAATTTCTTGCTTGACGATTCGCGTTATAATGTTTTTTCATGAGGGTCTATAAATGAACAAAATATAGATCAAGGAAAACAATGGCTTTAGAGCAGATAACTGTTTTTTGACAACAATTTTCTTCAATTGCCATAACTAGATAAACTGACTCCTGCTGTCATCTAAAATGTAGTGACACCCACAAGGAAAAGGTTTAAAAACATGAAAGCTGATGAAATTTCTGCCTTGTCACTAAGGATTACTTTCTCAAATAGCTAGCTCTTTTTACTAGTGAAAAGAGTTTGAAGATTTTGAAACAGGCTAAAATTACAATTTAGCAGGTCCAATTTCCATTGCTGTCTCATCAAATCAGTGTTGAGTGAAACAATTAATGTTTAATTGACTAGGAATTCTTTCATGCTACTCTTACTAATGATTACTAACAAAAAAAATAGCTCTTGTTTCTATTAGACGAATTAATGTAAATCCTTTTTTATTTCGTGACAGTTTTATGATCACTTCTTTGACTTCTTTAACGGGGGTCTCAAAAGTCAGATCTCTCAACTCATTGCAATCCGATCCAGAAATGGGATCAAACCCACCAGTTCCTTACGAATTCTGGCCGCTGCTGCGGATCACTATGTAGCTGCTATAGACGAGAAAATTATTGCCAAGATTGGTCCAGGAGATTTTGATGGAAACCTTGTCCCTTCTACTTTCCAACTTGCTCTTTCTGGTGAATACTATGCTGTGTGGGAGAAGAAGTCATAGGGTATTATTAGTAATTATTTAAAATAAAAGGAGTAAACAAGTGATATGAAGCCTTTGTAAAATTGGTAATAAAATGTTGTATCATTACTGATGAAAGTTAAGCAAAATAAACCTCCATTTTATCCTGATTGCTTCTAAATGGTTATTGTATGTATGACTGTTAAAATATTTATTAAATAATTAAATTTGTATATTCTTATAAGTTTAAACTTTTGGAATAAGTAGTGATTTAATATGATATAATAGCAGAGATCATGAGTACGAACCCTGACTCCACAATTCACATTTCATTTCAATTCTCACTTGTTGAGAGGGAGTTCAAGCCTACAAGTAAGAAAGAATATTAAAATATTTTATTAAATAATCTAATACACCTCTTCTTATAAGTTTAACTTTTTATAATAAATGGTGATTTAACAGAGTTTTGGATATATGGAATTATGGACCTTGGCTCAAACCCAAATTTGAAGAAATGTTTGAATATTAATCCATATTGGATGTGGCTTTTCAACCGTGCAGTTGATATGTTCCTCGAATAGTCCACTTCTTGGAGATTCTTCTCTGCAAGTTAGAAACTTTAGAATAGGATCCTGGCTGCACTGGTTCTAAGTAAGAATAACCTTACATGGAAAGTTTGCCTTGTTAAATTACTAGTCATAATAGTACATTTAATTATTTAATTAATATTTCAACTTTTTTTTTTTTTTTTTATGTGTAGGCTTAAATTTTTTTTAATAAGTAAGTTCAAACTCAAAACTACTGCTCTAATACGAATTATTAAAATTACTAATTATCTTAAAATTTTAAACTGATAATAAATGATAAATTTAATCATTTAATTAATATTCTTAACCGGTCTCAATAGTCCAAACATACGTAAATTATTCAAAGTCATGAAACAGCATCAATCTTTAAGGTCTGGAAGTCACCTTTGGGGGTTCCTAGCTAGAAGCCAGTTTTAGATTCTTTGGCAGCTGATGCTGCTTTCCTGGAATTTTTGGTCATCTTTTTGTGTTCTACTTTCTATGAAGTCATTGTTTTCATATGCCTCTTTTACCAACTAAGCTTGAGTATTAGGAGGTCATGCATTTTGCTACGTTAGGTGTCATTCCGATTCTTGATTCTTCAATTAATAGCTAGAATCTAAAACTCTTCTCTACTCCAAGGCATCATATTAGTTGTTGCCCATTAGGATTCCAACACTTCAAACTTCAAAAGGGATGCCTACGTAATTCTAGGTGTTGGTTCATGAAAAATATTCTGCTAACAAGCGAGCACTATGCTTCGGCATTAATTCAATATAAAATTGGTGGGTTTAGATTTGAAAATTAAAATATTTTTTTTTTAAAAAAAATGCTCTAAAAAATATTAACAAACGCTGCCAAAATATATTTGAAGCCGCGGTTTTGAGGTCGGACAATATATGTACAACTTTTTGCTCCCCACTTCCAAATCTAAACCCACCAATTTTGATTTTTGAGGTCGGACAATATCTGCAAAAGGATCGTGTCAACCTTTAACCCTGAATATCTTGCCACAGTCGGTTCATAACCCCAGCTCCACATATAAAGCATGCGACGAAGAGACCAGTATCTCCAAGTAGAGGGCAAACGAACAACATGGAAGGAGGAATCTGTGCACTTGTGTTGCGTCATTGCCTAAACTCCTATATAAGGAGTGTTTTCAAACGGCACATTGTTTAATGGCACATATAATGAGTGTTCCATGTACGAATTGAACATATTTCGCATTAAGTCATTATGCTTAACATAATTCACTCAACCAATTAGTTGTCGCTTTATCTGCCAACAGCTTAGTATACATATTCGAGCTGGCTAGATAGGTAACATTATGATAGAATGTTGAAATCATTACTTTTAATTTCTATAGCTTCCAAAAAATTTTAGTCACACTAAAAAAATATATAACACAACGCTGCCAAATTATTTGAAGCGCGGTCGTTGAGTCGGCCATTATTTCGGTCAAGCTGAATTCCCAAGCCTCTGTTGCTCCCTCATCAATAAAATCTCTGAAAGCCACTCTATATATGATTTTTTGTGGTGCGTGTCAGAGATCTACTCTGACAAAGGATCGTGTCAACTTCATACCTCTAAATTTGCCACAGTCGTTTCATTACTCCTATTGATCATCCATCTCAATAAACATGGAACAAGAGACAGAAAATCATACACATAGAAGAGGCACAGATAACATTGAACAAAATGCGTAGGAAAATCACTGTTGCTTGGTTGACCGTCTTTTGTTCTTATTTATAAATTTTCAGATTTACTATTATAAAATATGAAAGGCAATCCTGTCTTCATACCACAGTGTCTGTGGCACGCGAACGTTAAAACTCGAAACTCATCCCACCACTTCGGCTCGCGCGGGTACTGCGTATTTTTGCTTGTGGTCTTTCACATAGGTGGTTGCTGGAAGTATCATATATTATATTTTTTAGTTTAACATGGAATATCAGTGCAAGGGACGGCTTTTTAGAATTTTTCATTCTACAGTGTTTGATTTTATCTGATTGTCATCGATTATACCTTTGCCCTGCATGAGCAAGTGTTATGTATTTATGGTAGCTGCTAAGGTTTTATTTCGAGAGGACGCTTACAGCAGTGGATGTTTGTGCCTTTGATTGTGCTCTCCGCTATTTCATTACCGCTCATTCTCGCGCTAATCTCTTTCTTTTTCTCGGTTCACTAAAACAACGCTTATGCCTCTTGGTAACACAACACATGACTTCTCACTATTATCCCCTATTTCGTTTTTCTGCATCGTCCCTTATTACTATCTGTTGTATAATTTACTCGATATGACCTTCGCCAGACTAAAGTGTCCGTTTCTGAAATATCTATCAGAATCTCACGGAGAGCGTCTATTCCTAGACATTTACATGATCACGTTTAATCTCACTTTCTTCATGCATATAGGTTCTCCGATGCTACTACTTCTTTCTGTATTCTGCTTTACTACCATATTCTCGTCGGATGTTACTTATAGTTGAACTAAATGATTCCAGAAAGATCATCTTTCTGAACAATAGAGGAAAAGTTGCCGAGAATCTCTACCCGATCTGGTACAACATCCTCCTGTCTTTCTAATTATTAGTGGCATGAAGCTTGATATATTGTAATTAATTATATTATTATTTATAGTTATAAAAAAAAAAAAAAAAAAAAACATTCAACGATCTTTTGATTATGTCTGGAATCTGCTAAACATAAAAATGCACCTTATGTCTAAATCTACATATCTCTCTCACAACCAACATACACTCACATTTGTTCGTTCAAATGGCTAACGTGTATAACCAGAGTAAAACAAAATGTGAAGGAAGAATTCTTAAATCAATGTTTAAATGATACTATAATGGTACCACCAAAATGAGCTCTTGATATCTACAAGATGTACGTTTGTTAAATTGGGGATACCATAAACGATCATAAAATTTCTGATCACTGCTTTAATAGTTTTAGGGTATTTTGATTGTGTATAGTTGTTGAAGAACTCTTTAGTGCTTCATGCGTTGTATACAATTACGTTTTTGACTTAAATGAGATTGGAATAGGAATGGCTTCCTGCATCCTACAATATAGCTGCTTTTTTTTATTTTTTTTTTTTTTTATTATATGGATCGTGTTACTTTACTATTATGATTCCAGGAAGCCACTAGAATTTAGGCTGGCAATATCATCTTCCATATATTTGTATGATAGTTACGACGCATGATGTTGATTGTTTGAATTTTGAAATTGGATGCATTTTAGAGAAGGAGGCACATTATTCCATTTTGTATTATTTCTACTACTAATTCTAAAGATGCGTTTTTATTTTTTATTTCCACGTGGAAGTTATTATCTCTTATTTAATACGATTCGAGGAACGATGAATAAGGTCGGTAAGATTTTGATCCCAAAACAAAACAGAATATAAAATTATAAACAAATATAAAAAATTATCAACAAAATAAAAAGTCAAATCAAAATAGAATATACAAAACCCAAAACACAGAAAATAGCAAATGGTAAAGATAATAATAACAAACTGAAAAAAAACAGCAATCGGAAAAATCCTACACAAACAAAAAAAATATGATACAAAAAATTGGAGGGGGTTTTGGAAACTTCGTGATTTCTATTTTCCTCGATTCTTGGAGGTAAGATGAGGATGTAGGAGTCCATTAAGCATTATCTCTTCTTGATATCTTTTTGGTGTATAAACAATAGGTATTTCCTCTATACATTGTTTTCTCTGGGATAATGTTTTTTTGATTAGTACTTAACGGATAAATGAAGAAGATCCAAAAGAAGAAAAGAAGAGCTCTTTTCTCATTTTTTCCTGTTTGTGGCATTGCCTTATCTTTTATTGACAATGCGAGAATATCACGACTTTTTATCTCATTACTATCCTCTTGCTGATC